>JAVSCE010008519.1:0-18796 GCA_032199065.1 Smutsia gigantea | reverse complement strand
CATGGTGTATGATCTTCTTGATGTATTTTTGAATTTGGTTTGTTAGTATTTTGTTGAGTATTTTTGCATCTATGTTTGTCAGGGATATTGGTCTGTAATTTTCTTTTTTGGTGAGGTCTTTGCCCGGTTTTGGTATTAGAGTGATGCTGCCTTCATAGAATGAGTTTGGAAGTATTCCCTCCTCTTCTATTTTTTGGAAAACTTTAAGGAGAATCGATGTTATTTCTTCTCTATATGTCTGGTAGAATTCAGAGGTGAATCCATCAGGCCCAGGGGTTTTGTTCTTGGGTAGTTTTTGATTACCAATTCGATTTCGTCACTGGTGATTGGTCTGTTTAGTTTTTCTGTTTCTTGCTTGGTCAGTCTTGGAAGGTTGTATTTTCTAAGAAGTTGTCCATTTCTTCTATGTTTTCCAGCTTGTTAGCATATAGATTCTCATAATATTCTCTTATGATTCTTTGTATTTCTGTGGGGTCCGTCGTGATTTTTCCTTTCTCATTTCTGATTGTGTTTATGTGTGTAGTTCTCTTTTTCTCTTAATGAGTCTGGCTAGGGGTTTATCTATTTTGTTTATTTTTTCAAAGAACCAGCTCTTGGTTTTATTGATTTTTTCTATTGTTTTATTCTTCTCAATTTTATTTATTTCTTCTCTAATCTTATTATGTCCCTCCTTCTGGTGACTTTGGGCCTCATTTGTTCTTCTTTTTTCAATTTCAGTAATTGTGTCTTTAGACTATTCATTTGGGAATGTTCTTCCTTCTTTAAATAGGCCTGGATTGCAATATACTTTCCTCTTAGAACTGCCTTTGCTGCATCCCAGAGAAGTTGTGGCTTTGTGTTATTGTTGTCATTAGTCTCCATATATTCTTTGATTTCTGTTTTGATTTGGTCGTTAACCCATTGATTAATTAGGAGAGTGTTATTAAGTCTCCATGTATTTGTGAGCCTTTTTGATTTCTTTCTAAAATTTATTTCTAGTTTTATCCCTTGGTGATCTGAGAAGTTGGTTGGTAGGATTTCAATATTTTTGAAATTACTGAGGTTCTTTTTGTGGCCTAGTATGTGGTCTATTCTGGAAAATGTTCCATATGCACTTGAGAAGAATGTGTATCCTGTTGCTTTTGGGTGTAGAGTTCTGGAGATGTCTGTTAGGTCCATCTGTTCTAGTGTGTTGTTCAGTGCCTCTGTGTCTTTACTTATTTTCTGTCTGGTTGATCTGTCCTCTGGAGTGAGTGGTGTGTTGAAGTCTCCTAAGATGAATGCATTGCTGTCTATTTCCTCCTTTAATTCTGGTAGTATTTGTCTCACATATGCTGGCGCTCCTGTGTTGGGTGCATATATATTTATAACGGTTATATCTTCTTGTTGGACTAACCCCTTTATCATTATGTAATGTCCTTCTTTATCTTTTGCTACTTTCTTCGTTTTGAAGTCTATTTTGTCTGATACAAGTACTGCAACACCTGCTTTTTTTTTTTTTTTTTTTGCGTGAAATATCTTTTTCCATCCCTTCACTTTTAGTCTGTGTATATCTTTGGATTTGAGGTGAGTTTCTTGTAGGCAGCATATAGATGGGTCTTACTTTTTTATCCATTTTGTTACTCTGTGTCTTTTGATTGGTGCATTCAGTCCATTTACATTTAGGGTGATTATTGATAGGTATGTACTTATTGCCATTGCTGGCTTTAGATTCGTGGTTACCAAGGGTTAAAGGGTTGCTTCTTTACTATCTAACAATGTAACTTAACTTTCTTGTTAAGTTATTGTAAACACAGTCTGATGTTTCTTTATTTCTCTCCCTTCTTATTCCTCCTCCTCCATTCTTTCTATAATAGGTGTTTTATTCTTTGCCTTTAGTTGGCATTTGGATGGTCTGCTTTCTTTGCTATGATTTTTTTTTCTCTGGTGACATCTTTTTAGCCTTAGGTGTGCTTCCATCTAGAGCAGTCCATTTAAGATATCCTGTAGTGGTGGTTTATGAGAGGCAAACTCTCTCAACTTTCGTTTTTCTGGAAATTGTTTAATCCCTCCATCATATTTAAATGATAATCGTGCTGGATAGTATATTCTTGGTTCGAAGCCCTTCTGTTTCATAACGTTAAATACATCATGCCATTCTCTTCTGGCCTGTAAGGTTTCTGTTGAGAAGTCTGATGATAGTCTGATGGGTTTTCCTTTGTAGGTGATCTTTTTTCTCTCTAGCTGCCTTTAATACCCTGTCTTTATCTTTGATCTTTGCCATCTTAATTATTATGTGTCTTGGTGTTGTCTTCCTTGGTCCCTTGTGTTGGGAGATCTATGAGCTTCGGTGGACTGTGAGACTGCTTCCTTCCCCAGCGAGGGAAAGTTTTCAGCAATTATTTCTTCAAAGACACTTTCTATCCTTTTTTCTCTCTCTTCTTCCTCTGGTACTCCTATAATGCGAATATTGTTCCGTTTGGATTGGTCACACAGTTCTCTTAATATTCTTTCATTCCTAGAAATCCTTTATCTCTCTCTTCCTCAGCTGCTCTGTACTCCTGTTCTCTGTTTTCTATTCCATTAACAGTCTCTCGCATCTCATCCATTCTGCTGTTAAGCCCGTCAATCGCTTGTCTGATTTCTGTATTGTCTTTCTTCAGTTCCCTCACTTCCTCCCTCAGCTCTTGCACATTTCTCTGTAGGTCCATCAGCATGGTTATGACTTTTATTTTATTTTTTCAGGGAGGCTGTGCATTTCCATCCCTTCAGACTCCCTCTCTGGGGTTGTCTGGTTGATTTTGGTCTGAACCATATTCCTCTGTCTTTTCATGACTGTATAATTTGGTCACTGATAGTTGCCACGTATGTCAGCTGGGCTCTTTAAGACTTTAAAAAGAGAAGAAGAAAAAAAAGAAAGAGAAAAAAGAAAAAAAAGAAAGAAAAGAAAAAACAAAAACAAAACAAAAAACAAAACAAAACAAAAAAAACAAAAAAATGCCCACCGTACGTAGATTCTGTGGGAATGCTCTAGGGGGCGCTATTGCCCCACTATTCAACAGCTGTGACTGTGCCGCTCCGCAGGGCCCTTTATCGCTCTGGCAGGGGTGGGAACGAATAGGAGGCTGCTGATCTCAGTGAGAAGTGTTAAGTATGGCTACGCTTCCTCAGTCGCCAGCTAAAGCGTCTGAAACTCCCCAGGACTCCCAGCCTGCTGGGCTGAGTGTGCTGGGGCGATCCGGCTCCTCCGCTGGGCTCCTGTCTCTTTAAGACCGCTGAAGAAAGCGCGCGCTTTTTTTTTTCCTTCCCGGGAGCCGGCTGCAAGCCCCCTGGCGCGTTCCCGCTCAGATCCTGCCCCTCTGTCTCTCCAATCTCCGCTGCACTGCGCAATGTGGGTCAGCGCTCCCCGCGCAGATCACCGGGGCTGGCTACTTCGCGGGGTGCACTTCCACTCCCTCCCGGCTCTGAATCCTCTCCTCCCGCCGGTGCGCTGGGGTGGGGGAGGGCTCGGGTCCCGCCGGGTCGCGGCTCCGTATCTTACCCGCCTCTTGGGGTGCCAAGTGCTCTCGGGTGTAGCTGCACGCTGTGCGCTTTCCTGTGTATTCTCGTCTCTCTTTTAGGAATAGATGTATTTTCGGTGTTTTCGTAGATAAATATAGTGTTGGGAGGAGATTTCTGCCACCCTGCTCACAGCGCCATCTTCCCGGAAGTCCCCGGAAGTTGGTCATTTTAAAGGCCAGGGCTGTCTTAGCCCAAGCTAGTCTGTGCTGAACTGGCAAACTTGGCAGATCCTATGCTGAAAGCAGTGTTGTGAGGCACCAAGTTTGTTCTAGTTTAGAGCATGTCCAAAGCCCCGAGTTGTTTAGGCATTGCATTTATTTCCCTTGAGACTGTGACCTCTTCCTCTTTCCACCTCCGTCTCAGCACAAGGTCTGGCACATGTTAGGCATGTGTTAACAAATCTTGAAATTGACATAGAATGAAAACTGAAAATTATATAGAGTCCTAACATTAGCCTTACTGAAAAAGTCATCTAAATATTAAACGAAACGAACTGTGCAGACACACTCACAGGCAACCTCTATTTGGATGCCATAGAAGGTTTAGAAGCAATAAAGATCTCGGTTTTAGTCGGGGTCTTTCCTGAGCCTTGTATTCCTTGTTTTGGCTGCTGGGGACACTGGAAGGCCCTCAGCACTTTGAGCATCTGGCGCAGTAGCTAGAAGGGAAGGATGCACTTTGGAAACTGATGACCGGAACATTTAAGGGAGGATGGTGTGAATTTTCATAGGTGCATTTTAGGTAAAATGTTTTGGTAGTTAAGCTGCCGTCTCAGCCAGGCAGGAAAATGAGGTTGTGCGCTTTGGCCCTCTGTGCTGTTTGACAACATATGCCATTTCTCATGTTGAGACCTTCACAGCTGCGCCAGCAAGTCTAGTTTGAAAAAAAAGGGCTTAATGGTGTCTCTTTACAGATCAGCCTGTCAACAACTCTGTCCTTCAATAGATAACTTCAGCCCTTTGGAACAGTTGTTCACTTTAGACATATGGGTCAAAGTCAGTGTGGCTAAAATACTGTAGCAGCTATGATATGTCACTTGTGTGGTGTTCCTACTACCTGTGGAATGGTGGAGAATGAATGTCTGAAGTAGGGACACACTGCTTTTCTGGAAAATTATAGAAATGCTAAAGGAATTTTTTTCATGGTGGCATTGTTGAGAAGAGATTAACTTTCTTAAAAAGGGCCCGTGAATTCTGGATATAGTGAAAATGTTAAGTTACTGTGTTTTGGCCTGTGAGAGGAGTACGGAGCGTTGGGCTGAAAATCATCCTAGGCAGGAGTGAGGTTGCTCTTCCTCCGTCGTGTCTGGACAGTTCGCAGGCCTGTGGTGGACTTTGCAGGCTAGTGGGGAAAGTCTGAGAATGCTGAGCATTACATGGACTTTGGGTTTGAGTGGTCCGGTCTCACTTGGTGCTTGTCCATTTTGTGTGTGTTTTTATTATTGTGAGACTTTTTATATTTAGAGGAGTTACTAAAATGGTTAAATGTGATGGGAAAGAAAAGGATTTCTATGATTTATAATAATCTGTCTTTTATCATTCTAACTTTCAAAAACAAATCAACACCTGTATGAAAATTATATATGAGGTGCCTTTGAGAACCAGAAAATAGCCCCTCTGGCTATTCTGGGCATTCAGAATAGCGTGATAGACATTCCATTTACTGTATTTCCATGATTCTAAGACCTATTTTTTTCACATTTAAAAAGATTTTTGAACTAGAGATACATCTTGTAATTGTTACTGGCCTGGATTGAAGTCAGATTACTTGAGAGAGGATTTGCATTTGCCTCTACTGCTCATTTGGGCTACTGCCAACCTGAGACATCTGTTGGAGAGCTGTTTTCTGTTTTTGTTGTTTAACCCCACTGGGAGTGTGCATTCAGACAGCAAAGCCATGTACGGACTCTGCTGGACGATACCCCTCCTGCCCGGTGCCTAGTGTTTGGCGAGCAGAGACTCAGCCTCCCTGCTGTCTTGTCTGTGTGGTGGTTTGTCTTCCATCCGCCCTGTGCGGCCTTTGTAGCCTTCTGTTGGCCCAGCGTCCTGGGAGCCACTGCCTTGTTTTTTCTTGTGGTACATAAAAGAATAATGCATCTTGTGATAGTTGGTGGCTTGGATTTGATAGAAGACCCATGAGTCACTTGCTTGGGCCCTTATTTACCGTCCTTCTTTAGAACTTGTTTACTCTTATTGTAGACACACTTCTAATAAACTCAGTGCCATTATTACACATTTCTTTGCTCATTCCTTCTTGATGACCTTCAAACTTGAATTTGCACAAGAATAAATTGGGGAGTGAAAACTATTTCTGGGCCTTATTCCCAGAGATTCTGTTTCTGTGCACCTGAGTAATACACAGAAATCTGCCCTTTTAATAAATACCCTCAGGATATTCATACCTGAGTCATAGAAGGATCACATGTAGAGGAACACTGCATGCTCTCCGTGCTTACTCACAGCTTCCGCTGCCATCTGATTGCCTGGTCATGTTATTCCCCACAATACCTTTCCTTAGCGCCCCATTGCCTGACGCTGTAAGACACCAACTCCTCAAGTCCAAGATCCTCTGAGGCCTCTTTCCTGGCTTACAGAAGGCCACCTTCTTGCAGTGTCCTCACATGATCTTTGCTCTGTATGTACAAATACAAAAGAAATTTGTATTTTGTGTATCCAAATTTCCTTCTAAGAACATCAGTCAGATTGGACTAGGGCCTACCCAAAGGGTCTCATTTTAATTTACTCACTTTAAAGGCCCTATCCCCAAATTTAGTCATATTTTGAGGTACTAGAGAGTTTTAACACAGAAATTTGGGGAGAAGCACAATTCAGTCCACAAGTCCATGAAATTGTGTATAATTTACTTTCCTTCCAAAGAAGTATTCAAGAATGAAAATTGGAACTGCAAGTGACTGTTCTGTGCAACTGACTGGCGTGGTGGATACAATTTTTCATGCTATGACTTGTGGCAGGTTAGCTCAGAGGATGACATGGCACAATCCATGGCACACAAAATCCATGATTTTATATGGTTTTAAGCTAGGGAAATTGAAGTTCTCTGCAAAAGGACGTCCTGGTTTGTACAGAACATGTGCCTGTTGCCAGTTTCTCTTCTACTCCCCCTTTTCGTGCAGGTCCTCAGTTGTGCCATCAGTATTGTCTTCCTCTTCAAAATGGATTGACTATTTTTGACCTAAACTACTGCCTCCTTCAAATGATCTCCTCCCTTTATTTCAGATGCCATAGTTTCTGGCTTCTACCTCACAGGCTTCCCTTTCTCTTGTTCTCCTTCCTTATCTGAAATCTTTTCTGTTCATACTCTTCCATTAGATGGCTCTAGTATTCTCTGACTTTATATACCATCCATATGCTGACCATGTCAGGATTTCTATTCTAGGCTGGATCTCTCTTCTAAACTTTACACTCCTATATCAAATTACCTATTTCACATCTCAACTTGGATGTCTCACACTTAGAATAGTGTTTAACACCTATTAGTACTGAATGAGTATTAGCCATTATCTTTGTCATTTTAATGAGTATCACCGTCATCCACCCAACTATTTGAGCTGGAAACCTAGGAGTCTTTCTTGATTTCTCCCTTCTCCTCCTAATCCAGTTCATCAGCTACATCTTCAGAACCCATCTTGCTTCTATACACTGTCTTCATCTCCGTTGTCACCACGCTGATCCATACCCAGGATCATCTCACACCCGGCTGGCTGCAAACGTCCTCAAACTACAGGCCTTTTAACACAGTGACTGAGGGCCAGGCTTTGGTATTGAACTGCCTACGTTCAAGCCTTGGTTCTACCACTTCAAGCTATATGACCTTGGTTGACCTCTCTGCCTTTATTTATTTATTTACAAAATGGGAATAATAAAAATGTAGTAGCGATAATATCTACCTCATAGGATTGGTAGGAGGATTAGATGAGATACGGCATGTACAGTATCACAGTTAAAAATTCAGTAAGAGTTGGCCATTCTCAGACTTGCATAATATCAAGAGGGATCTATGCAAAAATTCTTAACAAAATATTAACAAACTGACTTCAGTAGTGCATTAAAAGGATCATTCCCGTTGCGCAATGGATAGCGCATTGGACTTCTAAAAGGATCATTCACCACGATCAGGTGGACTTATTCCAGGCCTGCAAGGATGGTTCAATATGTGCAAATCAATCTACATGATAAACCACTTTAACAAAATGAAGGACAAAAATTATGTAATAATCTAAATAGATGCAGAAAAAGCATCCGACAAAATTCAACATCTGTTCATGATAAAAACTCAACAAAGTGGGTACAGAGGGAGTATACCTCAACATAATAAAGGCCATATATGACAGACCCACAGCTAACAATACGCTGGTGAAAAGCTGAAAAGGCTTTTCCTCTAAGATCAGGAACATGACAAGGATGCCCACTCTCACCACTTTTATTCAGCATAGTACTGGAGGTCCTAGCCACGGCAATCAGACAACACAAAGAAGTAAGAGGCATCCAGATTGGTAAGGAAGAAGTTAAACTGTCACTATTTGCAGGTGGCATGATGCCATATATATAGAAAACCCTGAAGACTACATCAAAAAACTGTTAGAACTAATAAATGAATTCAGTGAAGTTACAGAATACAAAGTTAATATACAGAAACATACTGCATTTCTATACATTAATAACAAACCAGCAGAAAGAGAAATTAAGAAAACAATCCCATTTACAATTGCATCAAAAAGAATAAAATACCTAGGAATAAATTTAACCAAGAAGGCGAGAAACCTGTACTCTGAAAACTATAAAATACTGTTGAAAGAAATTAATGACACAAATTAATGAAAAGGTATACCATACCCATGGATTGGGAGAATTAATATTGTTAAATCATCCGTACCACCCAAAGCAGTCTACAGATTCAATGGAATCTCTATAAAAATACCAACAGTATTTTTCACAGAACTAGAAAAGTAAACCTAAAATTTGTATGGAACCACAAAAAATTCCAAATAACCAGAGCTACCGGTGGGTTGTTACTCTGCTTATGCCCACTTTAAGATGTGTTTACACGTTTAACTCAAGTAAATTTTAATCTTATTTTTAATTTATCACTGGCATCTTGTGAGTAGTCATTTACTTTAAAAACCTCAATTTTGAACCTGTTTTTTTAATTGGTTACAAAATCCAATTTTTAAAATAATATATTTGGGACAGAGGAAGTAGAGGCCTCCTGAAGACTTCAGTGTCAGTGACCAATGGTGAGATTTCATTCTTTTCATAATCAGGGAAACTCATCAGGAGCTGAAAACTGAGTCGGGTGTCTTGAGTAACTACAAGGTCCTTGGGATAGCTTCAGCCATATACCTCTCTATGAAGATGTACAATCATTTTCAGAGTTTCTGTGACTGACTTTGCTCTCTTATGTTTTGAGGGAACAGCAGCTTAGATGCAGACCGAGCTTGAGCAGCAATGACCTGGAGGGATGGAGGCATGGTTAGTAAGTGGCAGCTGGTGGCCATGACAGCAGCAAAACCTGGTCGCCTTTCAGGAGCACAGAGCATCAAGTATTCTAGCAAAGCTTCCTAGGCTCTATAACCTTTGCTTTAGACCAATCTGAATGTTCTGGAAGACAACCAAATACGGAAGCGGCTAAGGTAGAAAATCCTGTTGAGTGAAACATGTCCTCTGCCCTCCTAGAAAATGTAGTCATGGGAAGTGTCTTCTTTTGCCTTGTGAATTGGGAAGGTAGTGAAATCTCTTAAAATATGCAGTGCTTAAAAATTAAAAGTCTTCTTATATAATGGAATTCTAAATTTACATTTTAAAACAGCTTTCTTGAAATTGTGCTTGTGAATTGTGTTTTTATGTGAACAATTATTATCCTGTTCCAGTGTAGTTATGAATTTAATTAGCATTAACTATAACCTATTAAGTGGAATACATTTCTAAAATACTCATATTACAGAAAGAAAAATAAAATGATTTGGGAAAGTTAAACCAAAAATTACCTACCAAGGTGGTTAAAAGGGCTCTCCCACAAACAAATGAACAAAAAGTGAAAGCCCAGAATGCCAAAGCTAGTTTAGGTTCTTCAGATTTGTGACCCTTCTACCTGAGATGATGAGAGTAGTAGTGTTAGTCAAGGGGTGGATTCAGAAACTGATGTATCCACTTACCCTTAAAAATCCCTTGGGAAGCCAGTACTTTGGAGGTCAACACACAGTTTTAGAAAATCGGATTATATGGGTGGCTTGTGTTTAAAAACTATGTTGTGTTTTAGAATATGTACTTTCTCTTGGAACCCTAGAGGTACACTGTTTGTAGAGAGGTACTCAGATGATAAGAGATACATGAATCTCTAATCAACTGAGAAACCAGCAAATCACAATTGGGCATATGCTCATTGAAAGTTAGGGAGAATTGTGCATACTATTTATACAGTAAATGTTTTCTTTCTTTTATTGCTGAGCTTATTATAGTTTAATTTGTGATGATTCATAAAGATACAACTCTGTGGTATGTGATTATATATTAAAGTTTCACCTGATTTTTGTCTAATACTTTTGTCACTCAAACAGGAAAGAATGAAGCTAGTCTGTCATTCCTTTATTCATTCCCTCCTTCTATATCATTCCTTTATTCTCTACAGATAATGGATTCTGAATTAATGCATAGTATAGTAGGAAGCTACCTTAAACCTCCAGAAAGAGTATTTGTTCCATCATTCACTGAGAATGATGAATCAGCTCAGACTCACCATCCTGTGAACTTAGAAGTTACCTCTCCTAAAATGCTTCAGAGTCCAAATAGTCAAGGTAATGCTAATATAAAATCTTATTTTAAATGAGGGGAATGGTACAAAGTATGTCATATAAAACGTTTTTATGTAGAAAATAATGTGATTGTGAATTAAATCTTAATAAAGCTACTAATTTTTACTCTGTTACATAGTTTCCATAAACTTAGATAAGTTATTTAACATTTTTTATTTTGGCTTCTTAAGCTATAAGATGAAGATTAATATAACCATCTAGGCACATATTACAGGTTTATTATAAAAACATAGAAAATAGGAAAATATTCTTTGAAGAATAAAAGGTAGCATATGGAATGCTGCACTGGATGATTGTAATACTGGTGAATTAAGTAGCCATGTTATTCAAGGATTAAATGCAGAAATTGCATATATCCAAAATTACCCTTGAAAATTCCTTAGGAAGCTGGTACATTGGAGTAACTACAAATTACTAGTATTGTAACTTTTAAAATACAAAGTTAGGAGGCTCTTAAAATAGAATTAGGAAAACACTTATGACTCCATAGTGTAATATGCCATATAAAATTACTCTCGAAAATGCTGATTATCATGTTGCTTTTTAATATTCTGTAACAGTGGTTGCCATTAATAAGTAGTCTAGCCTTGTGAAGGAGAGCATCCACAAGAAATGATGATCAAAGTCAGTAAGCTGTAGGACCACATGAAGAGAAATAAATACAATTTATCATTCATAAAACAAACAGTGATCTCTAAGAAACCACTTCCTAATTGGATATAAACTCCATTAAAGTTAACCTACCAACTCTAGCTTTATGGTTTCAGTTTATAATGGAATAGAAAGTGCAAGATAATATTTGAGAATTTTATAGCTCTGAGCTTATTGGAATCATGAAGGTATTAATATAGCTGAATAAAAATTACAGTGGTATATGAAGCCTGACATCAGTTAAACCACTAGGTTATAACTTTTGTATAATTATAAAAAGAAACTGTGTTCTACCTCTTATGTCCTGATTATTAACACTGTATCTTGGTCAAAGAAACAATAAATGTTTGTGGTTTGACTGAAACTGAACACATGAAGAACTGAGAAAAACCTTTAACTTTAAACCCAAATTTCCATGTTAATTAGTAGACACTGTCTTTTCTTGATCCATACTCAGAATCTTATGTCTCCCAGAGTGTACATTATCTTTTTTAATTCTTTTAACTTGAAAATATTTATTTTATTAAATTGTTGTTGTTAGCTTTCTCAAACCTAGAAAATTACTAAATAAAATCATAAATACATTCTTTTTTTCAAGCTATATTAGAGAAAATTTGTCCTTCGTTAGAGTTTTAGTCATTTGTGAAGAATATACATTAGTTGTATATTTTTCTGGCTCACAAAAATATGAAGCTCACTTTTATATGCTACTATGTATGATTGGTGTTCAAAAATTCTCACTTAAAATACCAGGTGTTTTCTTTTTCCAACAGCTCTTATTTTAGCCTTAAAAGCTCTTCAGGAAAAGATCCACCGTTTAGAGTTAGAGAGAACACAAGCTGAAGATAACCTGAACATTCTTTCCAGAGAAGCAGCACAGTATAAACAGGCCTTGGAGAGCGAAACAAACGAGAGAAATCTGGCACAGCAGGAGCTCATGAAGCAGAAAAAAGGTAAGAAAATTCAGCAGTTCTCAGAAACAAGGGGTTAACCAAGGTTTACAAATGTGAAAATCATAAGCCCAGTCTAAGAAAATTTACTCAAATCTCTTTGTTCTTAAATACATTCAAAACTTGAGTCTTTGTTCTCAGACATTTGGATATTTGCAATAGATGGATGTAACTTTGAACTTACCTCTATTATATCTATTATCCCTGTTCATAAAATCCTTGAGATTGAAAGAAAAATTAAGTTTTAGACAGTTGTGTTTAGAAATTAGAATAAAACAATCTAATAACAAAAATAAATAAGGATTATAGTTAACTCTAAAGGTTAATTAGAGGAAATGGACAGGTAGGTGGAGGTATCTGTGGAAGTCATGAAAAGGACATCTGGACACAGGTTTTAGGGATTTAGAACGTAAGTTCTCTAAAATTTCACTCCAAAATGTATGGCTTGCTTTTTCCTCACATGCAAGGTTCAAGCTTGTGGTTTCAACTTACAAATAGAATGAAAAAATTGGGAGAAAATTGTTCTGAGGTAATTGGACGAAATTGGAGGAAAGAGCTGAGGAAAGTACGAAAATTAAAGAATTTGAAAGAGATTGTTTACTTATTGAGGAACTAACTTCCCTGTCAGTGGTCAAGAGCAGGGTGGAACCGAGGGAGTACACATGCCTGAGTTTCCTGGAAGAGAAGAAACGTACTGATAGGAAGAGTATTTAGAATTAAAGAAGCTTTGGCCTTTTAGCTCTTGACTGAATTCATATAATTCATTTCTTGTGATAACTGAATCAGATGTATGTGATAATCAACTAATTGACTCACTATTACTGTTTCTTTTTCATAGATATAAGCATACAGCTCAGCTCAGCTCAGTCTCGCTGTACTCTTCTAGAGAAGCAACTAGAGTATACAAAGAGAATGGTTCTCAATGTAGAGCGAGAGAAGAATATGATCCTAGAGCAGCAGGTGAATGTACTTTCTATTGGAATATGAAATTATTTAATGTTTTTGAAGAATATTTTCTATCATGGGAAAATTTTCATATAATCTTATGTAGAATATAAAGCAGTATTAGATTTATATTTACAGTGATGCAGACTGGTTCATTTGGACCAGCCTTTCTGTAGAGGGAAACAAGAAAGAGTGGACAGAATATTAAAGAGAAAGGAAGGAAGGATGGAAAGAAAAAAGAAAAGAAAGGGAAGGAGGGGAGAAAAAAGGAAAAAATAAATAAAAAATCACAAAGGCATTGAGAATTAATAAGGTGATGAAAAATTACCACTTTAGAATGTGTGTACAGACTTAAATCCAAAAAGATGGGCCTCCAGAGAGGTTGGTTTCAGCCCCCTTTCTTCTTAGGGCATTTCTGATTCCAGAATAATCAGTTGAGAGGCTAAATAATGTTTTTGACAGCCATCCTATGGGACTAAGGAAATTAAAGTTAGAGTCCAGGGACTACCAAGTGTAGGAACCCTGGTAAATATCCTGTGCCCTGAATGCTTTGAAGGATGAATAAGAAGGAACAACCCAGATTATAACTCTGCTCTGGGTTTTCCAGAAAATCTTCATTTCTGAAATTGGTTTAAGGTGACCCTGGATTGCTGATGTTCTCAGGGACCTCATATTATTTCTATAAACGGTTCTTCGACACAGTGAAAAACTTCCAAAGACAACCAGGCAGAAGGAGAGCAGAAACTATGAAAAGAAATAGCACACCAAACAGTATATGAATACCATCACAAGTTAACTCCAGCTAAGTACTAGCTCTAAAAAACAGACTTTAATTATGCTTGCTGTAATCAAGGAGATAAAAAACAGGATAGAAATTTTTAACAGAACATTAGAAACCATAAAATGGCAAAGCAATATTTGAGAAAGAACCAAATAAAAATTATAGAACTGAAAAATACAATAACTGATATTTAGAACTCAGTACATGAATCTAACAGCAGTTTAGAAGAGATTGTGAACTGAAAGGTGAATCCATATAGACCAGTGAAGAGACAAAATGATAGTAAATTCAGAAGAGAGTAAGAGGCATATGTTAGAGTAAAGAGACGACCTTACTTGTAATTGAAGTTCCAAAAAGAAAGGAAAGAGAATTGGACAGAAGCAAAATTTTAAAGACATAATGGTTGAGAATTTTCCAAAACTAATTAAAAAAAAATCACACAACAGATTCAAGAAGCTATATAAAACCAAATCAGGATAAATAAAAAGAAATATATGCCTTAGACTCCTCATAATAAAGTAAATAATAAGATAATGATAAAATCTTAAAAGCTGCTGGGGAAAAAAATTACATTTTGAGGGACAGTTAGAGTAACAGTTGACTTCTCAACTGAAATTACTGAATCCAGAAGACAATTGATTTATACAATTAAGGTTATTAAAAGAAAATAACTGACAATCTGGACTCCTATACCTGGGAAAAATGTCCTTCAGAAATAAAGACATTTTAAGACTAACAAAGACTGAGATAATGTGTTACCAGAAGATCCATTCTAAAAGAAACACTAAAGGACATTATTCAGACAAGGAAAATTATCTTAGCTGAAGGTCAGAAATGCAGGAAGGAATGAAGAGCAATGAAGATGGTAAATCTAAATGAATATTGTATAAAACAACAATCATAATGTTTTATGTAATGTTAATATAAAAGGTTAAAATTAATGAGAACGGTGGCTTTTAAATTAGGAAGGGGTAAATATAGTGTAAGTGTTCTAATGTCTTTGCATTGTCTTAGAAATGGGTAAAAGTACCAATCAATACTTGATTTTAATGGGTCAAGTATTTAATAGGTTTTTCAAGGAACTAGAAAGGTTGATTCTAAAATTCATACAAAAAAGCAAAGGTCCAGAAATAGCCAAACTATTCTGAAGAAGAATCTGGTGAGATCTTGCTCTATTACATACTGAAAAAATTATAATGCTATCAAAATTAGCATGATATTTGTATGGATAGACAAGTAGAATAAAGGAGTAGAATATAGTGAGAAACAGACCCATTTATATGGAAACTCAATATACACGGGTGCCATTGCGAATCATTGGGGAAAAGATAGATTTCAATAAATGATTTTAGGAAAATTGTCCATGTGAGAAAAAAAGAATTTGGATCCCTTCCTCACATCATACACAAAATTAATACAAATGGATTAAAGACTTAAATGTAAAAGGCAAAATTTTGTGATTTTTAGGAGCAAATGCAGAATAATGTCTTTACGGCCTTGGGGTGCAGAGGGATTTCTTAAGACACAAAAAGTAGCAAAGCAGTAGAAGAATGGACAAAGTTATAAAGAAGCACTTGGCAGGAAAAAGGAAAAATGGTCATACCTGTATAGAAAAGTTGATCTATCTCATTAGTAACCAGGGAAATGCAAATTAAAAGCACAAGATACTACTTCACATCTACCAGATTGGAAAAAATTTAAGTCTGACAGTTCTGAGTGTAAATGAGGATAAACAACCAGAAGAACAACCACTTTATCTTACAGAATTCAGTTATTTTACTTTATAAAGTAACATAGAAATTCCTATCCTAGGTAAATATTGTAGATCAGTGACTGTAATAGTTTTTAAAGTGTTTTTATTGAGGTATAATTTACATACAGTGTAGTGCACAGATCTTAAGTGTACAGTTCAGTGATTATTGATAAATACATATACTTACACAATCCGCAACCCTTTGAAATAATAGATCATTTTCATCACCCCAGAAATTCTCTCATATTTCCTGCTCTCTCTCCCCACCTCCTAAGAAGGCAACTACTATCCTTATTTATTTTACCTTAGATTTATTTTGCCGGTCCTAGAATTTCATTTAAATTGGATCGTGGAAAATGCACTCTTTTCTTTAACAAAGTTTTTGAGATAAGTCCATGTTGTTGTATGTGTCAGTAATTTATTCCTATTTATTACCAGATAGAGATTCATTTATAGGTATGCCACAATTTGGTTATCCGTTTTTCTGTTGATGGGTATTTGGCTTGTCTGGGAAAATTATGAATCAGCTGCTATAAACATTCTTGTACAAATCTTTTTGTGGGCGTATGTTTTCATTTCTCTTGGGTAAATACCTAGTAGCGGAATTGCTGAGTCACAGGTGTATGTTTATAAGGAATTACCAAACTGTTTTCCAAAATATTTTCTTCTGGAAGCTTTTAGTTTTCATTTTCTCTGTGATTCATCTGGAATTAATTTTTGCATGGTGAGAGAAAATGTTCAAGTTAAATTTTTTCCATGTGCATGTCCAGTTTTTCTAGCACCGTTTGTTAAAAGACTTTCTTTTCTGCCATTGAGTTGTTCTGGCACCTTTGCCAGCAATCAATTGACTGTATGGATAAAGTCTGTTTCTGGGACTCTATTATCTCTGGGTCTATCTTTATATTAATATCATGTAACTTTGTAAGAAGTCTTGAAGTCAAGTAATGTGAATCTTCCAGCTTTGTTCTTTTTAAAGATTATTGTGGTTATTACAGAGCTTTGCACTTACATGTAAATTTTATAATCAGTATGGCATTTTCTAAAAAGTAAGTCCCCAGGGATTTTGACTGGGATCTTGTTAAGTCTATAGATCATTTGGGAGAAAATTGACATCTCAAAAATGTCAGATCTTCCAATCCGTGAACATGGTGTATTTCTCTATTTTTTAAAATCTTTCTCTTCATAGTGGTTTGTAGTTTTTAATGAGAGGCAAATCTTTAGTTAAGTTTATCTCTAAGAATTTTGTTTTCTTAATGAATTTTTTTCATTTTTTTACTAGTATATAAAAATATAATTAATTTTTGTGTGACTTTGTATCCTATGGCCTTGCTACATTTATTTATTATAGTAATTTTCATATTTTCTAAGGATTTTCTATATACACAATTGTGTCATCTGTGAATAGAGTTATTTCTTCTTTTCCCATATTTATGGCTTTTTGATTTTAGTTTTTTCTCACCTTACCACACTGGCTATTACAGCTAATAATACCCTATTAATTACAAGTGAAAAGGACTGACATCCTTGCTTTATTTTTGATCTTTGGGGAAAAGATGCCAGTCTTTTACTATTATGACATCATCTATAAGTTTTTTGTCGCTGTCTCTTATCAAGTTGTACAAATTGCCTTCTATTCTTAGTTTGCCAAATGTTTTTATCAAGAATAAGTATCAAATTTTGTGAATTGCTTTTTCTGCATCTAATGAGAGAGTCATATGATTTTTCTCCTTTACTCTGTTCATGGTAAATTACAGTTTGATTTTCAAATGTCAACCATTGTCACATTCCTGGTATAGACCCCAATTGATCTTGATATATTCTTTTGTACATTGCTTGGTTCAGTTTGCTAATATTTCACTTAAGTATTTTACTTAATGACTATGTCCATGAGGGATCTCGGTTTGTGATTTTCTTACAACGTCTGGTTTTGACGTCATGGCTTTGTTGGCCTCATAAAATTAGTTGGGAAGATTACTTTTTCTCCTATTTTCTGAAAGACATTGTGTTGGATTATTATTACTTCTTGCTTAAATGTTTCATAGAATTAAAATTTGATAGAAGCTACCTGGGACTAGAGTTTTCTTTTTTTTTTTTTTTTTATTATAATTTATTTTATTATCATTAATTTACAATTACATGTGCAATATTACGATTATTAAACTACCCCTTCATCAGGTCCCCCCACCAACCCCATTACAGTCACTGTCCATCAGCGTAGTGAGATGCTATAGAATCACTACTTGTCTTCTCTGAGTTGTACAGCCCTCCCCGTGCCCCCCAACATTACATCTGCTAATCGTAATGCCCCTTTTTCCCTCTTATCCCTCCCTTCCCACCCATTTTCCCCAGTCCCTTTCCCTTTGGTAACTATTAGTCCGTTCTTGGGTTCTGTGAGTCTGCTGCTGTTTTGTTCCTTCAGTTTTTTTCTTTGTTCTTATACTCCACATATGAGTGAAATCATTTGATACTTGTCTTTTTCGGCTTGGCTTATTTCACTGAGCATAATACCCTCTAGCTCCATCCATGTTGTTGCACATGGTAGGATTTGTTTTCTTCTTATGGATGAATAATATTCCCATTGTGTATACCACATCTTCTTTATCCATTCATCTACTGATGGACACTTAGGTTGCTTCCATTTCTTGGCTATTGTAAATAGTGCTGCACAACATAGGGGTGCATCTGTCCTTTTCAAATTGGGCTGTTGCATTCTTAGGTAAATTCCTAGGAGTGAATTCCTGTCAAATGGTATTTCTATTTTGAGTTTTTTGAGGAACCTCCATACTGCTTTCCACAATGGTTAGAACTAATTTGCAGTCCCACCAGCAGTGTAGGAGGGTTCCCTTTCTCCACATCCCTGGCCATTTGTTGTTGTTTCTGTTTTGGATGTTGGCCATCCTCACTGGTGTGAGGTGATATCTCATTGTGGTTTTAATCTGCATTTCTCTGATGATTGGCGATGTGGAGCATCTTTTCATGTGCCTGTTGGCCATCTGAATTTCTTCTTTAGAGAAGTGTCTATTCATGTCCTCTGCCCATTTCTTAATTGGATTATTTGCTTCTGTTTGTTAAGGTGCATGAGTTCTTTATATATTTTGGATGTCAACCCTTTATCAGATATGTTTTTTATGAATATATTCTCCCATACTGTAGGATGTCTTTTTGTTCTACTGATGGTGTCCTTTGTTGTACAGAAGCTTTTCAGCTTGATATAGTCCCACTTGCTCATTTTTGCTTTTGTTTCCCTTGCCCGGGGAGATATGTTCATGAAGAAGTTGCTCATGTTTATGTCCAGGAGATTTTTGCCTATGTTTTTTTCTAAGAGTTTTATGGTTTCATGTTTTACATTCAAGTCTTTGATCCACCTT
>JAVSCE010008517.1:0-46098 GCA_032199065.1 Smutsia gigantea | reverse complement strand
GGAAAATCACACTGTGTTAATGACTGATAGACTGCCCTAAGCTCCATCCTTTTCTAACCTTGGAGAAGTTACTTACTAGCCTATTTATACCTTGGTTTCCTCATCTGTAAAAGGAGGATAACAGGATTACATACTTCACAGAGTGACTAAGAAGATGAATTAAATTCATATGGTATAAAGCACTTGGAACATTACTTGGCACCTAGTAGGCACCATTTAATTGCTAGTTGCTGCTGAGATATGAAAAGAGCAAGTGCCTGACACCGCCATGTAGGCCAAAGTCCAGCTGCTAATGCCCAGGCTCTATCAACTCTTCTGACCCATAGCCTCCTCAGACCATATCCAGACCCACGTGGAACCATGCATCACAGTGCCACAGCCCAGAAAACCTGACTAAAGGAAAATTAGACATGCAGACACAATAAGGCCTATTCTGGTTGCTCCTCTACAGGGAGAGGAGGAAACACTGGTGCCAGCAATTTTGGGTTGGCTTTCTTAGTTGCAATCCATGTGGTTTATCTGAAATGGGTCAGATCCCAGAGTGGGCAGCACAGATATTACAGTCCTGCTTGCTAATCTGAACTGAGTCCATCATCATTGATCTTGAGATAACAGGGAACTGGATTCTTGAGAGACTTGAGGGATGTGTTGGAAAATGTTCTTGGCAAAGGCAAAGAAACCATTTCTCAACCAATTGCTAACAAATTGGTAACTAGCACCAAGAACCAAAGAGATGTTCTGATTCCAGACTGACTCTGGCTTTGGAGACCTGGCTGGGTACTTGAGCTGCCAGGAGGGGAGACGACCCCAGAGGGTTGGTACCTCTCAGCTATTCCCACCCATCTCTTTATAGCTCAACCCAGGCCAAGGGCTGGAGGCTGTGGCCCCTACCTTGTATCTACAGATAACTTTTGGACCAGATCCAGTGCCCCTCTGCCAGTCTAGAGTAGGTTGAGACTGGGCTGTATGTGCATATCCAGAAACCCAGAGCCTTGTGCCCACTTGCAACATCTGAGGATGCAGCAGCTGGAGGTATGCCCAAAATAGGGAGTGAGGTCTCAGGCCTGTCTCAGACATACACGAGGGATGAATGGGGTATGTCTCTGTAGGAGTCCCCATCTTTCCGCCCAGAAACCTGGACCTTCCAGAGTTGGAAGGGCCATCTAGATTGAGACTGTCTACATATTACAGGCAATATATTTGAGCCTTTAAGCCTTCAGTTACCTCCCAGCTTCCATTACCAATGGGCCCTAGAGGGAGAGGCCAAGCTCAGGGCATGGGAAGGAGTGTGGCCCTAGGACACAGTCCAGATTCATAGGTGGAAAGTTTCCAGATACTCCAAGACCCAGCCTGGCCATCTGCTGCTGCAAGGGGGAGATCATGGTGCCTCCAGCCAGCTACTTCAAAGCAGGTGGCTGGAGAAGCCCACTAACTGGAATTAAAAGCTACCTGGCGATAGTACTGAGAGGCTTCTCTCGGCTCTTGCCAAAGAACTTAACTCTCATGGTTTCTGGGTGGCAGATTCACCAGGTGTGGCATCTTGGGCAGCCAGAATAACTCCCTGTTCCACAACCTGCTCCCAGGTTGCAGCCACAATTTTAACTAGCCAGGCCTTCCCTATTCCATTCCTGTCAACTCCTTTCCCTGCTTATAAAATTCTAGGGTTCCTCCAAGGTCTGTCTCATGTTCTTCCTCCTCCTCCAAGGAGCCCTGCCAAACTACTCCAGATCATGCTGAGTTTTCTGTGGCACATTAATTCAGTACCACTTTTGGAGATTGTAGATGAGCAAATGGAACCAGAATTTAAAGAATTAGCTATTTCCAACAAATTGCATCTACAGCCAGACTCACACCAAGTAATTAATCAATTCATTCAGCTCTTGTGCCCCTAAAGAAAGACCCTATTTCTTAGATGGCCCCGTTGGCCCTGAGCTTGCCACACAAGTGCATAATAAAGACTTCTTAGAAGAAGGATTTATCACCCTAGTCTTGCAGGAATAGTCTGCCTTCCTTATAGCCTAGGGCACAGCAACTTTCTCCCTAGCAGGCAAGGTTTCTGCTCCACGCTCCCAGCTCCCAGGTGTCTCCTGCTATCAGCCATTCCCTAAAGCTGCCTTGGGACTAAGGGCAGAGGTATGTACTCAGCTCTAGCCCTGCCCACTGTTTGTCCCCTATCAGAGGAAGAGAGATCAGCAGGAAGAGGATCTGACCTCTGGGGTGGCCACAGTCTCTCCCAAGGGCTATAGAGGCCCCTGGACAGGCAGCAGAGGCCTGCAAAGGACTTCCCTTCCCTTCCCCTCCCTGGGCCCCATGGAAGGGAGACCGGAAGAAGGGCCTCAGAAGCAGGCGTCCAGTATGGGGCTGGCCAGACAGGGAGGCCCCTGGGGTTGCAGCTATCAGCCTGAGACCAGGCTCCAGGAAGGAAGGAAGGGCAACTCTGGCCCAGGCTGAGATAAGGAGGGGAGCTGTGCTCAGCACAATGGGCTCCCACAAGGCTGGGAGGCCCCCAGTCAGATTTTGCCCCAACTTGGCCTCCTGTCTGCTCACACAGCTCATATAAATATTTACTGGTGTTTATGTTCCTGGTCCCTGGGTCCCTTCTGAAGCCCTTTCCTATGACCCACAGATCTGTGTGCCCCTGAGACCCCAGGTCCATCCAACAAGGGCTCTGGGCACTGTTTTCTCTCAATCAAGCCACAGGGACAGGCCTGTCAGGACAAAGCTGCCCCCTTGTCCCAGCCCCAGGACAAGGAAGCTATACTAACCCCTCTGTGGGTGAGGAACTTACGGGGCCCGGTCGTGGGTGAAGCCATTCTGCCTCTGGGGGTTGATTGGTGGAAGGACAGGCTTGCTGTTGATCTCAAGTCCTCTCCTCAGGGTCTCCCGGATCTGCTCCGTGTCTGCAATGACACCACTAAGTTGTGTGATGGTCCTTTGGGCTCCCAGCACCAGCCCAGTCCTGGCTTTGGAACCTGGCTCTGCAGACATGCTGGGGAAAGGCCCCCATGACAGCCATGAACCCACACTACCCATTTAGCCATGAGATCTGAGCAAGTATAGCATGAGGATGCAGGGAAGATGAGGCACCATGCTCTCAAGAAACTTCTGGTCTGAAGAGCACCATTCTTGTAGAAGACAAAGGGTGGCCTCTGGGCTTCACAGAAGGGCACCCTCCAAGACAGACCTTCTTCTCCACTGTTCTTTCCCTTCCTGTGTCATAGGCCCTAGGTGTTACTCTTTATATAACTCCAGACAGTGACTGACAAGGCCTTTGCCACTTCCCAAGACCACCCAGGGATTCTGCCCACTGAAATGGATGCCAGTAACAGTTGCAAGTGGCTTTCCATGAGTGGGCAAATGTCTAACACAAGTTTCTGAGTTCTGAGTGGTCAGCTGGTATCTGGCCCTGCCAGCCTTCCCTTTGGGCCAGTCAGTGGGATGCCAGAGTCATCTTCCCACCTTGGTCCAGGGAACACTGCATCTCCGTGGGTCTGCCAAGGGCCAGGGTGTGAGAGAGAAATCACTTGGTGGAATTATTTTTTGCAAGGTACTTTGCTTGTCTTTGGGGTGAAGTTTACTAGTCTGGTCCCCTATATTGAGATTTTAGTCTAAGATTTACCTCTGCAAACTACAAAAAGATACAAAAAACAAAATAATGTTGGTTGCTCAAAGAGTGGGCTTAAAGTAGATGATGCAGGTGATTATTAACTTTTCTAACTGCTTGACTTGTTAGAGTGGCATGGATTACTTAAAAAAAATTTTTTTTTAAAGTCCGTAATGGTTGAAATTTTGAACAAGACTATGAATCCCTCTTTAAATTACTTCTTTCATCAAAAGCAACCAAATGATTCTAATAAGTGGGTACTTCTTCTCAGAAAAAGCAGGAAGGAAAGAAAGGGGTCAGATATTTGCACTAGGAGTTTAAGTTGTCCTTTATGGAAAGAGAAAACCTTGTATAAATGTAAATAGTTTATTCAGGACTGTAGGTACCTTATTCTTCAAAAAATAAGAAAAGGTGGAGGAATAGAGAAAGGAAGTAGAAAAAGAAGCTGTACACATGTGTATATGTAAATGGATGCTTTTCTTTTAAGCATTAGTTAGGGATGCCCTTTGCAAAGAAGAACAACTGTTTCTACAGCTAAGACCAGCATGGTGAGCTTCCAACAGGAGCACCATATCCTCCTTCCTCAAAGCCCCATCCAGAAGGCAGTGGGTACAGGGTACCCTGCCCATGGCCCCTTACACTGTGCACCTGCAGGACAGTGGGCAGGGAAGTTTCTGAGCCAGCCTCACACTCAAGCCTCCCCACCAAAGCGATCCTTGGGTCTGGCATGGCTTTCAGGCCAGAGCTGGGTCCTGTGTCAATTCCATGGGTGGCCAACACTTGTTCTCTTGCACTTGGGTGGACTATGGCCTTTTCCTGTAACTGTTCTACGGGTTCCACTTACCTCCATGCTCAGATTGCAAGGGGAAAACCTAAAACACAATGGTCACTGCTGGTGGTACATTTAAAATACACACAGGAAACATGAAAATTGGGCTAATAAAGTTCCCTTAATTCCATCCTGCTGGAAGACTTCACTTGCTGTTTAAATCCTGCCAGGAAAAAAGCTATTGAATGGCTGTTTTTGTTAGAGACCCATCCTAGAGAGCCTGAAAACTGGCCTGGGAAAATGGAAAGAGGAAGTTTAAGTGATGGCTCCCACCTTTGCCTGACAGCCTCCGTGGCTGAGTGCCAATACAGATACTCCGGCTGTCCTCGTCGTCCTCAGGAGGCCGGCTCAGGTCATCCCAGGCACACTTGGCGCTGACACCACTCAGGTTGGAGCCGTCTGTCTCGATGCCCTTGTCAACTCTCTCCTGCTTGGAAAGAACCAGAGAGCCAGAGTTCCTTCAGTGAACTGGTGGCCCAAGGTCACTACCACCTTTTCAGTATTTCTGAACTACCTTGTAGGGGCTAAGCATGGGACAGGCACTGTAAGAGCTGGATCTCTGATCTTGTTCTGCCTTGGTTACTGATGCATGATGGTCTCTGCCAGCCACTGGACTCCTCCAGGGGAACCAGGGATCAGGGGAAGCCAGGAGGCATGGCAATCTCAAGGGAAGCTTCTCCTCTATCTCAGCCTTCCAGTAAAATGACCTTCACGCCTGAAACAGGAGCCCCAACTTTACCCTCCCATGCTGGCCTGTGGAACTGATGTGGCAGAGCCAGGTACTATTTCCCTGAGGAACGGCACAGACCTTTCTCTCCTCCCTGATCATCCAGGAAGGACCTCCCCAGTCACTGATACAGAGGATGCAGTGGGAGTGGCAGGGGGTGGGGCGGGGGGGGAGCCTGCCACAGGTAGGAAAGGCCAGGACTCAGCCCAGCTTCTCCCTGACTGCACCTGCAGTTCCCTCTTCTAACAGCAGAGGGTGTGGTCATGCAGCAAAGCGCCACCAGAGAGCAGAGGGGCAGGACTTTGCCTAGCTATATCACTAATTTGTTTGGCAAAGGACTTTGGATGGAGTTTCTTTTCCATTTCTTAGATTGGAATGGGGACCTGGAGGGCAGTGACCATTTGCAGACCCCTCCAGAGGCCCTGTCTCTGTACAGCCTCTGCACAGTCCTTGGCACTGCTGAGTCCAAACACTTTCCAAATGGCCTCAAGGAAGAGCTACACCCAAACATTCCCTGGATTTCTGTAAAACACAGTTTAATCCAAAAATGCTGCTCTTTGGATTAAAGGTCATCTGGAAGGCTCTAGCAACCTTGTTCACAAACAGTCATGTGGGCCGAATAACGCCCCTAAGTGAGCACCTCGATGAGAGTCTGTACCTCCCTGTTTACCTGACCCTCTCCCTATGGCTCTGCAGGCACCAAAATGGCTGCTGCTCAGCCAAGAGCCTATCCGGGGAAGCACAAGGTGAGCTTACGTAAGGTCCTTATTTCTTGAGACCAGTCAGCTGATGGCCTTACCCTAACACCTCCTTCCCATCAATCACACTCTCCTCCTTTCCAGTGCTACCATTAGCCTGGGCAAAGCTGGGGATTCTGAGCAATGACAGGGACAGACTGATGACAGAGAGCAGCTCTGTGCTCCAGGCAGGAGTATGTAGACCCTGGTTTGCTTGGGGTGGAATCTGAGCTTTCCCTTCTCCACCAGCAGCCCTGAGGCCCCTCACCTAAGTAAATAACTGAGGATACCTCTTGGCTCAACCAGTTCATCCCACTTGTTTTATAAGTAAAAAAAGAAAGAGTTCAGAGAAGTTAAGTGACTTGTTTAGGCCCACAGCTGGCTAATGGTAGAGCTTGGAGCAAAGGAACAGGAGCCAGCTCTAACTAAACCACCTACAAGCAGGCCCCAGACAGTACAAGCAAGCACAGAGGAGTTCCCAGTTGGTGCACACAGCCACCAGGAAAGGAAGCTGGACTTTCTCACCAAGGTTCCCCATGCTTGCTTTTAAAGACCACTAGGTGCTCTGGGTCCTGCTGGCTGGTCTCAGGGGAGCCTGAAGACTAGGGAAGAGAACTGTTCTCGACGTGCAGAAAGAAAAAGCTGCTTGCCCTACTAGTTCAAAGGACCAGATTCTTTCTTAATACTTGGCACTTACGACAGAGGCCAAACAACAGCCCACAGTGCCCCATGCTGGATCCCAGTGTGGTGCAGAACAAGGGCTTAGGGAAACATGGTCTTCAGAATTCCTGGTTCTTATATAAGCAGAAGCTACAAGGAAGTCAAGTCTAAAGCAGAGATAAGAGAGGATCCTGGAAGCAATCTGAAAACTTAAGTGTTAAAGGCACTAGGAAAATAGAGGAGCATCATCTGTGAATGAGTAGGGTTTCTGCCCAAAAATTCACAGGCCTGCAATAAAAAACCAAGGGACTGCTGGCTCCATGTCCACCTGCTACCTCTTCCCTGCCACCTCTCATCCCTCCTAGAGGACACATAACTCCTGGCAGCTGCTTGTGACGCACCAGATCTTTATACAGGCATAAAAGGTTCAGAGATGGCAATGACCTGCAGTTGGCAATGGAAAGCAGAACGAGGCAGACATGTGACAGACACATCATTAGCTGTCTGCTGCTCCTGCTTCATGAGGAGCCCATAAGAAAGGAAACAAGGTTCTGTGTGGCTTTCAAAATTCACTGCATGCAGAAAGAATGCTTCTAAAAAACCCAAAGATAGCACTGAAAGTCTGTATAGCAGGGCCACAGTGAGCGGGCAATTGCAGACCTATATATATAAAGATTTCCTTTACACAACAGGGAATGCCAGCCTACACAGGGGAGGAGCTCCCTGTCTGCCCAAGATGAAAATGTATCTAAAAGGGGGTTGGAATCATTAGACCAATTAGGGCTCCTCCCTGCAGCTGGGCCATGGGGTCAATATCACCTATTCTTTCTGTTACAGAGCGGTGGCAGTGGTGTGGTGGCTTCCTGAAAGGAAGTCGGTGTTCTTTTAAGAAGGGGGAAGTAGGAAGATGAATACTAGGCAAGCAATATCCACTGTATTAATTTTATTTAGTGGCAGGTGATCCTATTTTTTAGGCAAGCAATATCCACTGTATTCATTTTATTTAGTGGCAGGTGATCCTATTTTTTAAAGTCATGTTTATTAATGTATGATTTGCATAGAGTAAAATTAATCCTTTTTAAATGCAAAAATACATGTATCTGAGACAAGCTTTCCTGGCCTGAAATCTTTGCTCCCTTATGCGCTCTGCAGAATTCAGGAAACAAGTTCCAAATCACGCCATATCATATTTTACTCACTCACAAATAAAGCTCCTCCGTTTTCCCAGGATGAAAGCCAGTGTTATTTGGAAGAGGCCTAGGCACAGTGTGCTAGAAAGGTTTTCCTCACTCAAGACATACTTGCAGGTGTGGATCGATCTCAAATATGGTCTCTCCCCTCCGCATGTCAGTTATCAGCCAGGGGCCGCCAGCGCTGTGGACAAGGAAAAGGGACAAGATGATAACTGAAGGTCTGGGGCTGATGGGCTGGGCCTACAGCTTGCCGTGTTTGCTGCCCCAGGCCCAGAACACAGGGGAGCAATTAGTGGTCAGGGACCATCAGGAGCCCTGATGTGAAAACCCAGTGCTTGAACAGCAATGTGAGGGAGAGCCCATACGTGGGAGGAAGGTGGGACTCCCAAGACCAGATCCAGGGAGCCAGGCCACCCCAGAGGGCGTGACTATACTCACACAGGTACTGTTCGCAGCAGATCTAGGATGCCCTGCCCGTTCCACTGCTGGGCTGCATGGAGTTCCTCAGTGCAGACGCCAACAATCTGAGACCCAGGGACAAGATGCCACCGTATGTTAATAGCTATTCTGCCCACCCATCCAGAACGTCAGCTACCCAGGCTCTCTCAGGGTCACTCCAAGTTGGGGGACCACAGGCAGGATGTGAGCTCAGAGGCTGGTGAGTAAAAAAATGGGGTTGTTTCCTTAGGAGGGAAGAGCTGCCTGGCTAGGAGGCACTGAGGTCTGACCCTTGACCTGCTGTGGTGGGTATCTGGGTGACAGTCTAGCCAGAGATGGCAGATGAGAAAATCAGGGCCCTGCCAACTCAGGATGGGTTATCAGGCCCATGTCTCTGGAAAGGGAGGTCTAAGGAGATGTTCCTGCTTGGTCTCAGATCACAGGGAATGTAACAGAGGATATTTTGAGACCACTCAAGCTTGGAATGATGACATAAGGGCCCCACCAGCTTGCAGAGAAGTTCCCTTCCTTATCAGGGGCTGGGCCTTTTGTGTGAATTTCCAGGGAAAAAACTGTACCTTCATAGACCCCATCGTGATCACAAGCAAGCCTGGCTGCAACTGGGGTAGAGGCTCACCCTTTCTGGGTTGGGGCAAGTCTGTCCCAAAACTGCGTTCCTACTGGGAGGTCCTGTGCCTGTGGCTATCTGGGTCTTTACTTGCTCACAGAAGTACTCAGCCACAGTCATTCTCTCCTACCCAAATGGCCCCTTCCCCGTCCCCCTTCTTCCATCTCAGCAGGTTAAATCAGACCATCTGAACCTACCAGACAACCATGAGAGAGAATAGAAAATGGGAGAAGACCAAAGGAAATCTCCCGTTCCCCTCACTCCCCTTACCCAGCCCTCCTGTCCTACCAGGACTTTTCCCACCGAGAAGTTGGCTCAAGCCCATGTCCCACCTGTGCCTCACCTGGAGAAAGGTAACTACCCCAAAGGGTGTCTGCACAGGTTGCATCTGCGGGTCCTCTGTCAGCAGCATATGCTGAATTCTTGACTCACTGTTATCCAAAGGGCTGTGCCAGGACACATGGTCCCCACTGCAGAAGGTGTTTTCTGTGGGAGAAACATGAGGATCCTCGGTATTTGAGGCCCTGCACTCAGGCCTGGAACCTGACCTGGAATCTGAAAAGCCCAGGATGGGACATTCCGCAGCCTTCCAGGATAGTTCCTATGAAGGAGAGGAAGCATTCACTCGGATGGGAGAAAAGAACATAGATATTCCCCCAAAACCAAACGTGTTCCTGCTCACTATTTCCACAGCCTTTGGTAGAAAGGGCAGGCTGCTAGTGTGGGTGCTCACTTGGCCTGGCAAGTCCAAAGACTTCTGGCATCTGCTTTACTCCCCCAGCACATTCACCTATTTGGGGGGAGGAGGAGCTCTGAGCAGGTCTGCTAAAAAAGAATAAGGTACTTTACTATGGGGCCAGCTGGCCAGAAGTTCTCAGGGAGGCTGAAGGGCACTGAAAGTCCTTCACCCTGGAAAAACAGACCAGGATTTCTGTGCTGCTGAAACAGTGTTCAAAAGGGAACTGCCAACCTTGGAGGGCCTTTGAGATGTGTCACCAGTTTCCCATAGGGAGACAGATTGAGAGATTTCTGAGGAACACTGGAGGCTTCAAGTAAATGAAGGTCTGGACTGCACCTCACACACCTCAGCAGAGATGTACAGCCTGGAGTGGTGGGTAGTTCCATGAGCAGGCATTGTGCCCAGGCTGCCCAAGAGAAATGTGCAAACAGTCACTGCACAGCCTCACTACTGCACTTCATATAGGCCCATTACTTTAAGAACACTTTTTTAAGGTAGCATAATCACAATGAAGTCTCCCACCACTCCTGACTCTTTTCTAGAGTACCCTTCCAAAGGTACTCTGCACTTATCAGCCTATATGCATCTATAGGTTCTCTCAATTTTTCTTCTTCTAATATAAATAGCACCACACCATTCTGCACATTTCACTTAGTTATGTATCTTGGAGACCACTTCATATGAGCACATAGAAAGCCACGTCATTCTTTAAATGGCTCTTTGAGAGTTCACTGTGGTCTCTCACTTACGATCTGGGAATCTCAACAGCTGAGGTCCCTTCCCTTTTTATTAATATTTATGGTGAGGCAACACATGAACACACACACACACATACACCAACCATAAGGATCCCAGGGAGACCCGAGAGAGCCTCTGCTCTCACTTGTCTTGTTCTGAATACTAACACCCTCCTGTGTCATGTGAAGTGAAATAACCCTTTTTCCATCCAAGAGACAGGCTCAGGCTATTGGTCTAACCTCAAAAGCATTCATTCAGGAGGAAGAAGGAAGACTGCTTACTCAAAAAAGAGTAACAAAGGGGAGAGAAGGCCCAGCTCCAGGTAGAACCAACTAGAAACCCTCAAATTTCCCAACTCCTGCTCTTCCCAGATTCCCTCTACTTTTACAGAAGTATCTACAGTTTGCATGATTTGTAAGTTAAAAAAAAATGCCACAAGTAAAAAGGTTGAACTGGTAATTAAAACCTTCTCCCACAGTAAAAAAATACCAGTCCCAGATGGCTTCACTGGTAAATTCTACCAAACATTTAGATAATTAATACCAATTCTTTCCAAACTTTTCCAAGAAACAAAAGAAGAGGTAACACTTCCCAATTCATTCTATGAAACCAATATTGCCCAGACAACAAAACCAGACAATGGCATTACAAGAAAAGAAAGCCATAGACCAATATAAACTTATACAAACATAAAAATCCTCAAAAAATAATAGCAAACTGAACACAGGAACATATAAAAAGCATTATACAAAATGACCAAGTGGGATTTATCTAAAAAATGAAAGGTTGGTCTAACATAAGAAAATCAATGTAATATACTATATCAATGGAATAAAGGTAAAAAAACCCACATGAAATCTCAATAGATGCAGAAAAAGCATTTGGCAAAATCCAATATTCTTTCATGATAAAAACACACAAACCAGTAATATATAGGAACTTCCTCAATCTGTTGAGGAGAATCTATAAAAAAAACATGTAGCTAACATCATACTTGTTGGTACAAGACTGAATTATTTTCCTCTAAGATCAGGAATAAGACAGAGATGCCCACTCTCACCACTTCTATTCAACACTGTATTAGAGGTTCCAACCAGGGCAATTAGGCAAGAAAAACAGATAAAAATCTGGGTAGATTGGAAAGGAAACAAAACTGTCTCTTTTTGAAGATGACCTGATCTGATATATAGAATGCCCTAAGGAATCTACTAAAAAATTATCAGGAAAGACAAGTTCAGCAAGGTTTCAGGGTACAAGAAGAATGTACAAAAATCACTTGTATCTTTATACACCGGCAGTGAGCAATCTGAAAATGAAATTAAGAAAACTTCCATTTCCAATAAAATAAAGAACACAATGATTAGGAATAAATTTAACAAAAGAAATGTAAAACGTGTACTCTGAAAACTACAAAACATTGCTGAAGGAAATGAGAGAAGACCTATGTGAATGGAAAGATACCCAATGTTCATGGATCAGAAGACTTAATGTACTTAAGATAGCAATATTCTTCAAAGTAATCTACAGATTCCATGCAATCCCAGTCAAAATGCCAAATGCCTTTTTTGCAGAAATTCACTAAGTGATCCTAAAATTCTTATGAAAATGCAAGGGACCCAGAATAGCCAAAACAATCTTGAAAAAGACAAATGAAATTGGAAAACTTAATCTTCCCAATTTCACAACTTGCTAGAAAGCTACAGTTATCAAGACAATGTGGTACTGGCATAAAGATAGACATCTGATCAGTGTAAAAGAATTTAGAGATCAGAAATAACACTTTATGGCCAATTAATTTTCAACAAGAGTGCCAAGATAATTCAATGTAGGAAAGAACCGTCTTTTCAGCAAGTGGGGGTCAGGAGGACAACCGGATATCCACATATGAAAGAATCAAGTTGGATCCCTTCCTTACCCCATAAGCAAAAATTCAAAATGGATCATAGGCCTAACTGTAATAGCTAAAACTACAAAACTCTTAGAAGAAACATAGCAGTAAATCTTCTAACCTCAGATTAGGAAATGGTGTCTTAGACACCAAAAGCACAAGCAACAAAGGACAGATAAATTGGACTTCACTAAACTTAAAATCTTTTGTGCTGCAAATAGTACCATCAGGAAAGTGAAAAGAAATGCAAATCAAAGCCACAACGAGATACTACTTTATATCCATTAGGATTGTTATTATTAAAAAACAAAGACAATCTAGAAAATAATAAGTGTTGAAGATCGAAAAACTGGAACCTGTGTGTATTGTTGGTAAGAATGTAAAATGGCACAGCCACTGTGGAAAACAGTATGGCAGTTCCTCAAAAAGTTAAATTACCATACTTTGGGCCATATACCCAGAAGAATTAAAAACAAAGACTCAAACACATATTTGTACACCCATGTTCACAGCAACATTATTTAAAATAGCCAAAAAAAGTAAGTGACCCAAGTGTCCATCGATGGACTAATGGCTAAACAAAATGTGTTATTTATTCTCAGCCTTAAAAAGGAAGGACATTCTGACACAAGCTACAAAATGGGAGGACCTTGAAGATATTATGCTATGTGCAATAAGCTAGTCACAAAAAAAATAGATTGTGTGATTCCACTTATATGTAGTACTGAAGAGTAGTCATATTCATAGAGATATAAAGTAGAATGATGGTTGCCAGTGGGTAGGGAAAGTGGCAAATGGGAAGTTAGCATTTAACAGAGTTTCAGCTGGGGAAGATGAAGTTCTAGAGGTGGATGGTGGTGATGGTTGTACAACAATGTGAATATACTTAATGCCGCAGAACTGTATACTTAAAAATAGTTTAAAAGGTAACTTTTGTGTTATGTATATTTAACCATAATTTTTAAAAAAAAGAAAGTAAAAAGGCAACCTATGGAATGGGAGAAAATATTTGCAAATGATATATCTGATAGGTATCCAGAATATACAAAGTATACCACATTTGGAATATATAAATAGATTTACAGCTCAATAATAAAAAGACAAGCAATCTAATTTTTAAACAGACAATGGATTTGATACTGCCAAAGATATGCAAATAGTTAATAAGCTCATGGAAAGATGTCAACATGATTAGCCATTAGGGAAATGAAAATCAAGACCATGGTGATTACCAACACTTCACATCCACTAGAATGGTTAAAGACAGTAACAAGTGTTGGTAAGGATGTGGAGAAATTGGAACCCTCACACATTGCTGGGGGAATGTAAAACAGTGGAGCTACTTTGGAAAACAGTTTGGGGATTCCAGAAAATGTTAAACATAAAGTTATCATATCATCCAGCAATTCCACTCCTAGGTATATACCTAAGAGAAATGAAAACATGTCCACACATCTTGCACATGAATGTTTATAGAAGCATTATTCATGATAGCTCAAAGGTGGAAACAACCTAAATGTCCATCAACTAATGAATGGATAATTAAAATATGGTATATCCACACAATGGAATATTATTTGGCAATAAAGACAAATGAAATATTGATAAATGTTACAACATGAATCTTAAAAACATGCTAACTGAAAGAAGTCATTCACAAAAGGCCATTTGTGATTTCATTTATACGGAATGTCCAGAATAGGCAATTCTGTGGAAACAGATTAGTGGTTGCCTAGGGCTGGGATGGTTAGAGAGGAGTGGGGAGTCACTAGAATGGGGCTGCTTTTTGGGGTGAGAATGTTCTAGGGTTCATTGTGGTGATGATTTCACAATTGCAAAGTGCTTGACATACGAATTATACTCCGATAAAGATTTTTTTTTAAAAAGAAAGAACACAGCATGTCAAAGGAAGGAATCTTGGGGGAGAGGCAAAGTGGGTAAAGCAAGGCCATGGCTCTGGATTCCTTGTTACAACCTCCTCAGGCTAAGCAGCCCAGCCTGGGAGAAACCTGACTCATAATGCTCAGACAGAACAGCATTTTATACGTTTACGTGACCTGAATGATCACCTAGTCCAACATTTTCATTTTATACAAATGAGCAGAGGATCCTCAAGACTGCCCCAGGTCATGTGGCAAGTCAGTGATGATGGGCACAGTGCAACTGATCCCAAACTTTTGAGACATCCTCAACACCTATCAGGATTTTTGACACATCTGTGTACCTACCTATATTTTTCCCCCTAAAACTGATGCACTTTCTAAAACCTAGACAAATTTACTTTAAAAGGAAACTTCATATCACTACACTAAATAAAGAGAAAATCGGTGTTGCCTATCATAGTGTAGAATATAGTTTGATAACTTTAAAATAATTCAATTAAAATAAAATGTTATTAATTTCTAACAGATACTGTTACCTACCTAACATTATTAAAACTGAAATGAATCAGTTAAAGAATCACTGGAGGTTTAAAAAGTCATATCGAACTGACAGAATAAGCAGGATTGAATCAGAGAGCTAAGAGGGAAGAGAGTACTCACTACTCATGTTATTTTTTTCCTTTTTTTATTAAGGTATTACTGATATACACTCTTATGAAGGTTTCACATGAAAAAACAATGTGGTTACCACATTCACCCATATCACTACTCATGTTATTGAATGCCTTGTCCAGTTACCACCTAAATCTCCTGCTGGCTTTGGCGAACCCTGGCATTGTGGGTAACTTTGTAGTTGGGAAGACCCTGTTCTTTGCCTCTGCCCCTTACTAGTTACAGTCTGAGGCAACTTCCCAACCAAAATTTCTAAGCCTGTTTATTCATCTGTAAGTGGGAAATTGTGTACCTACTGTGTGCTTTCCACTGCTTTATGTTGTTATAGTCCTGTACTGGACTACAGTACAGCTACTCCAACCCAGGTCTTAGGTAGCCGTGTAGCTAACAGCAAGTGCCAGCAGGTGGCACCATCGCTCCTGGTTTAAGAAATTGCTAGGCCAGAAAGTACAGCCTAGGGAATATAGTCAATATTATCTTTGTATGGTGACAATACTTATTTTGGTGAGCATTTAGTAATGTATATAATTGTCAAATCACTATGTTGTACATCTGAAATCAATATAGTATTGTATATCAACTATATTTCAAAATTTTTTAATTAAAAAAATAAATCAATAGAGCAGTTCCTGCCAGCATCCAACACCTAGCTGTTGTCTGGTCTGTAGAAATATACCCCAAACCTAGCAGGGACTTAGGCTGTAAATAGCAAAAAGGCTGGAAAGGTTCAGAGTCATGACCTTTTATTAACCATAACTGACACTGGCTTAAAAATAAATGTTGTGCAAACCCAAGCTATTCAAATGAAATAAGAATAACCAAAAGATAGTCTGTACAAACTTAATTTGGGATGGGGCTATTTTGGGCAGCAGGGAGGGGAGACCCTAACACAGAAAAGGGAGACAGACCAAGCTGCTGATCTAGGACCAACACATCTGTGATCAAGAATCAGTTAAAGGGGGTGGGAAAGGAAAATGTCTAACCCCCCACAGAAAAGTTTAGAGAGCTTGATGCAAACAACCCTCCAGCCTGGGGCAGGGTCTTTCTTCCCCAGCCCTGCCTGGTAGGGGAACTAGACTTATTAGGTCTGCTAAGGCCAAGAAACAGCCTTTCTTAACAATGAAAGGGCCTTGGTCACAGTTTTCAAGCCTGGGACAAAGCCACAATGGGCTCATTCTTGAGTCCAGTCTGGTCTTTATGCCCTGGATGCTTGGCCCCATTCTGTGGGGAGCCACCCTGGGTCTCAGCACTCAGGTCCCAGCACCCACCCCAGGAAGCTCTTAGCCCCTTTAGAGGGGTTTTCAAATGCTAATAGTCAGAGGCCCAGCTGTTCAGTCCAGTGGTTAGAGGAGCACATCCTCTCTGGCTCCCTGAAGTGTCCTTATCACACCATTAGGATGTATATCTCTGGCACCACCACCCAAAGCACATAGCAGAGGGGCTGCCTGGGGTCTGAAGGCAGACCATTCCAGGTGAGGCCTCGATGCTCACTTTGCATTCCCTTCCCTCTTCCTCTGAGCTCTGCCTCCAAGAACTATGAGAAACCAATCTCAGCTGTTGCCTGTTTGCCACTACAGGATGGCAACGAGTCCAAAAACTGCTAGGTACAGTTCTGCCGCTTGCTTAGATGAGATAAACGTTTCATTACTCTGTCTTTCCCCATTAACAAATAAATCCCTGGCAAGACCTTAAAAGCTGGGAGATTGTATGGGCGCACAGATTCTAACTGGCCCCTCAAGCTGGCCAACACCCTACCCCACCTTCCAAACATCCAGCTTTTAGTCTTGGTGGTTTGAAGTTGGACTGTGTCAGATATAAGAAGTTAGCAAAATCTAGGGAAATGGGTTGTAGAAGAAAACGGCCATTGTTTGCAAAATAATTAGCACTGCCTTTGAAACACAGAAACAATTACATTCTTCAAGAGTTCTTAATTCATCCCAACTCTGGAGAATGACTGTCTCCATTCTGTGTGAAAGTACAGTCTCAGTGATGTTTTATACAATAGCTTAGAAAGTAATGGCCCACCCCCCACACCCTATCCCAGGGGTCACAATAGGCTTGGTCTGAGGAGAATGGGTTAATGCTGTCTTTCCGAGCTCAAAACAGTGGGTTTCTCATGGCTGAAGCTTGGAGTCCCCAAGTCAAACACCCTTTAGAGTGCTCTGAGATGGTTACATGCATTCTGGGGACAAAGGGCAAGAGGAAGAAACACAACTGAATTATGTCAGGTGTCAAATGAGTGGCTGGTCTGCAAGAGATGTTTTCGAGAGATCAGGAAAATGAGAATTGGCCCAAGCAGGCTGGCAGACTGGAATCTGTCAACTTTGAGTTCACACTTCTGAGCAATGGGGTACTCGTCACTATCTCTCAAAAAATAGTCTCCATCCTTCTTGCCTTCTTTGGGGCTCAACAGAGCACTTTGACAACCAGGTCCTACGTGTCCTATACAGAGACACAGAGCTGGTTCCTAGGAGGGCTTAGCAGCTCTTCCCCAAAATGCCAGAAGTGCCAGATATGTCCCCAGTAACATGGACTGCTGATACGGAAAGTCAGGTAACATGTCCTCCTGTCTCCAGAAAGTCCCAGGATGCAATGAACACACATTGGGAAAACCTGGCAACTGCCTAATCCCACCTACCTTCCCGAGAAGGCCCAAGCTGCTGCTGCAGCCACTGTGGGAGAACAGAGAAGGCTTCCTCTGAGATTGGAAGAGAGCCTTTTAAAGTCAACTGAAGGCCCATGAGCTGAAATATATTTATGGGGGCAGAAACACAAGTCTGCACAGGCCCAGGCAGCCTCATGACTCCCCAGCAAGAAGAGGAGACAACCTAGAACTTTTGCTGAATGAACCAGCCCTGGCTGAGGCAGTGGAAAAGGTATAGTTCAGTGTCAGTCCTACTGGCCTCTATCCAGCCTAGATGCTCCTAACTGAAGCCACTTAATCTGCCCACTTACTCACATAATTCTATCCTAATTTGTAAAACCCAGGGCTTCCTCCTTGCTCTAAACCCAGCTGGGGAAAGGGGAGGGAAATGTATATGCCTAGTCTACTTGTCTTTGTATATTTCCAGAGATGAAGAGCCTACAAAATTGTAGGCAGCCATAGGGTGTAGGACAGCTTGATATCACTGCCACAGGTTACACTGCTGGAGTCTTTAAAATACCATGAGATGCTATGCTCATGCTGGGGAAGGGGTGACCCGTGCACTGTACAGAGGGCACTGCCCTCATGGTCCTAGCACCCAATGACCCAGAGCCTCCCCCGGTGGCTCCTCTGCTTCCACCTGACAGCACCCACCAAAGGAAGGGCACATACCCTCTTCTTGCTGGGGAAGATCAACACTCACCTTTTCCGGTGACAGCAACTCTCCTTTTCCAGGGATCCAAATAAACCTGTGAGTGAGTGCTTTGCTGCCTGCCTGCCCCTACTCTCCACCCCCAAACCAAAGCTAAGAGTTCAGTTCAGAGCCTTGCAGCAGTGGTGAGGTAAGGCCCACCCTAGGAACTCTGGGTAGCAGTTGAGAGCAAAGACGTATGCACATCACATAGGAGTAAATAATAATATGTCCTGGGTAATTCCCCTTTAACCCTTGAACATGACAAGGACAGGATATGAGTGGGATATTCTGGAGCTCAGAGCCTTCAACTGGTACAAAACTACAGACTTTGGCACCCCGCCCTTCTCCAGACACATGCACAGCAACAAGATGCTTAAAGAGAAGATTCCAGGAGTACGACTGCACAACAGCTCCACTGCAGGGTTTCAAATCAAACTCCTCCAAAGGAGGGCCAAGACAGAAGCCGTTCTTTAAAGAAAGAAAAAATAACAACAAAACAAAACAGTGTGTGCGGAGGGAGAGAAAAAGATCTCCATGCATGTGTGGCTTGTAGGCAAAGTTCTTCACAGCTGGACAGTGTGGACAGTGGACAGCTGTCAAGTTTCTCCAACCAACCTGGTCAAGTAGTGGAAGCAAGAAGTAAACCTTCTTCCCACCTTTTTAAAGTTCTGAATGCAGTTTCATGACTTGAAAAGTTAATTTGAGTGTTTGGCAAAAGAGCTTCCCTCAACCAGTTGTGTCTAATATTAATTTGGTTAAATGTGCTTGCAAGACACTGTGAGGGAAATAGATGTGCTGTACCACTTTATTAAATAAAGAGGAGTGAGAGGAGACATGTTTGCTCTTACAAAACTAAAAGGAAATGTAATGGATATTCCTTCCAGGGTTCCCCAAAATCAAAATAAGCATCAAGGATTAGAAAGCCAGTCAAAGGAGACTCAAAATTGTTTCCCTATGTATTTTTTCAAAAACCTCTGGCTCTCTAGCTTCCTCCCTCCCTGAAAGCCACAATCATAAAGGCAAATAGCGAAGTGTAAGGAAAATCCGTTTTATAAGCAGAGAAGCTTAGCAAACTGAAAGTGGGGTTAGCACAGAGGAGGTAGGAGGCTGGTGGGCTGCTGGAGGCTTCACCCAGAAGTGTCTCAGGGTCTGCTAACCTTTTAAGATCGGCTCACCAACTGGCAGCAGTGTGGTTCCCCCGTAGGCAGACTGTGGATCCCTGACACTCACCTTGTATCAGCTCATGCAGGGCCATGGTAGGATCAAGTCACCTTCCTGCAGTGAGGATGAGCACCTCAGCTGCACACAGAGCTCAGTAGGGGATAACCCACCACAGTCTGTAGCTGTTGCTAGGCAAATCCTATTCATTCACCTGTACCATGCCCTCCTGTAGGGAATAGAGGGCCTTGCTCACCATTTCTGGAAAGCCCAAGTCCTAAGCTAGCAGGTGCTTTCACCTTTTTTTTTTTTAAAGCAGTTCAATCTATTTAGGCACCTGCCAGTACAGGAAGGGTCTTCTGCCAGAGGCCTGTAAGTGGGCAAAACTTGCCCTTCTTTTCTCTCTCTCCTTAACTGGCACAGAGGGCTGCCACCTACACTCAAGATCCTTTGTTCTTAAAACCAAAAAAAAAGTAGGAGAGTTTTAAGCTTACGGATCCTATATACATTTTGACCCCCCAAAATGCCAGGAGCTGCTCTGAAGCTTTAAAATCAAGTACATACTTCTACTCCTTCCATCGTTTTCCTGAAGAGATTAGTTAGATCAACAATGAAAATCCATTTAGTTGGCAGACATACGTAAACCAGTAGTCACTTTGGAGGGCCACATGGCAGAAACTATTAATATAAAATGTACTTTCCCTTTGACCTAATCATTCTACTTCTTTGTATATATCTACCCTAGAGCAAAACATGCTCACAAAGAGGAAGGAACAAAAATGCTCACATCTGTGCACTGTATGCAATAGTGGAAAAATGGAAACAACTTAAATGTGCATCATTAAGAGAATGATTCAGTTATGGTTTATTCATGCCACAAAATCACAGGTGACAGTAAAAAATTATTAGATAAAAATAAAAACAGAGATCAAGCAATATATGGAGACAAATGACAACAATAATTCAACACCACAAAATCTGTACGATGCAGTGAAAGCTGTGCTAAGAGGGAAACATATTGCAATACAGGCCTACCTCAGGAAAGAAGAACAGTCCCAAATGAACAGTCTAAACTCACAATTAATGAAACTAGAAAAGGAAGAACAAATGAGGCCCAAAGTCAATATAAGGAGGGACATAATAAAGATTAAAGCAGAAATAAATAAAATTGAGAAGAATAAAACAATAGAAAGAATCAATGAAAGCAGGAGCTGGTTCTTTGAGAAAATAAACAAAATAGATAAACCCTTAGCCAGACTTATCAAGAAAAAGAGAGTCTACACACATAAACAGAATCAGAAATGAGAAAGGAAAAATCACTACAGATACCACAGAAATACAAAGAATTATGAGATAATACTATGAAAAATTATATGCTAACAAACTGGACAACCTAGAAGAAATGGACAACTCTCTAGAAAAATACAACCTTCCAAGGCTGACCCAGGAAGAAACAGAAAATCTGATAGGCCAATTACCAGCAAAGAAATTGAATTGGTAATCAAAAAACTACCTAAGAACAAGACGCCTGGACCAGATGGTTTCACTGCTGAATTTTATCAAACATTTAGTGAAGACCTAATACCCATCCTCCTTAAAGTTTTCCAAAAAGTAGAAAAGGAGGGAATACTCCCAAACTCATTCTACAAGGCCAACATCACTCTAATACCAAAACCAGGCAAAGACAACCACAAAAAAAGAAAATTACACAGACCAATATCCCTAATGAACATAGATGCAAAAATACTCAACAAAATATTAGCAAACCAAATTCAAAAATACACCAAAAAGATCATCCATCATGATCAAGTGGGATTCATCCCAGGGATGCAAGGATGGTACAACATTCGAAAATCCATCAACATCATCCACTACATCAATAAAAGAAGGACAAAAACCACATGATCATCTCCAAAGATGCTGAAACAGCATTTGACAAAATTCAACATCCATTCATGATAAAAACTCTCAACAAAATGGGTACAGAGGGCAAGTACCTCAACATAATAAAGGCCAAATATGACAAACCCACAGCCAACATTATACTTAATAGCAATAAGCTGAAAGCTTTTCCTTTAAAATCGGGAACAAGACAAGGATGCCCACTCTCTCCACTTTTATTCAATATAGTACTGGAGGTCCTAGCCATGGCAATCAGACAACACAAAGAAATAAAAGGAATCCAGATGGGCAAGGAATACCTCAAACGGTCCTTGTTTGCAGATGACATGATATTGTACATAAAAAAACCTAAAGAATCCACTCCAAGAATTCAGCAAAGTTGCGGGATACAAAATTAATACACAGAAATTTGTTGCATTCCTATACACTAATGATGAACTAGCAGAACAAGAAATCAGGAAAACAATTCCATTCACAATTGCATCAAAAAGAATAAAATATCTAGGAATAAACCTAACCAAGGATGTGAAAGACCTATACCCTGAGAACTACAAGACACTATTAAGAGAAATTAAAGAAGACACTAATAAATGGAAATTCATCCCATGCACTTGGCTAGGAAGAATTAATATTGTCAAAATGGCCATCCTGCCTAAAGCAATCTACAGATTCAACGCAATTCCTATCAAAATACCTACAGCATTCTTCAATGAACTAGAGAAAATAGTTCTAAAATTCATATAGAACCACAAAAGACCCCGAATAGCCAAAGCAATCCTAAGAAGGAAGAATAAAGCAGGGGGAATTATGCTCCCTGACTTCAAGCTCTACTACAAAGCTACAGTAATCAAGACAATTTGGTACTGGCACATGAACAGACCCATAGACCAGTGGAATAGAATAAAGAGTCCAGATATAAACCCAAGCATATATGGTCAATTAATATATGATAAAGGAGCCATGGATATACAATGGGGAAATGACAGCCTCTTCAACAGCTGGTGTTGGCAAAACTGGACAGCTACATGTAAGAGAATGAAACTGGATTACTGTCTAACCCCATACACCAAAGTAAACTCAAAATGGATCAAAGACCTGAATGTAAGTCATGAAACCGTAAAACTCTTCGAAAAAAATACAGGCAAAAATCTCTTGGACATAAACACGAGCAACTTCTTCATGAACATGTCTCCCCGGGAAAGGGAAACAAACGCAAAAATGAACAAATGGGACTATATCAAACTAAAAAAGCTTCTATACAGCAAAGGACACCATCAGTAGAACAAAAAGACTTCCTACAGTATGGAGGAATATATTCAAAAATGACATATCCGATAAGGGGTTGACATCCAAATTATATAAAGAGCTCACGCACCTCAACAAACAAAAAGCAAATAAGCCAATTAAAAAATGGGCAGAGAAGCTGAACAGACACTTCTCCAAAGAAGAAACTCAGATGGCCAACAGGCACATGAAAAGATGCTCCACATCACTAGTCATCATAGAAATGCAAATTAAAACCACAGTGAGATATCACCTCATACCAGTAAGGATGGCTGCCATCCAAAAGACAAACAACAACAAATGTTGGCAAGGATGTGGAGAAAGGGGAACCCTACTACACTGCTGGTGGGAATGTAATTAGTACAACCATTGTGGAAAGCAGTATGGAGGTTCCTCAAAAAACTCAAAATAGAAATACCATTTGACCCAGGAATTCCACTCATAGGAATTTACCCTAAAAATGCAGCAGCCCAGTTTCAAAAAGATAAATGCACTCCTATGTTTATCACAGCACTATTTACAATAGCCAAGAAATGGAAGCAACCTAAGTGTCCATGAGTAGATGAATGGATAAAGAAGAGGTGGTATATATACACAATGGAATATTATACAGCCATAAGAAGAAAACAAATCCTACCAGTTGCAACAACATGGATGGAGCTAGAGGCTATTATGCTCAGTGAAATAAGCCAGGCGGAGAAAGACAAGTATCAAATGATTTCACTCATATGTGGAGTATAAGAACAAACAAAAAACTGAAGGAACAAAACAGCAGCAGACTCACAGAACCTAAGAATGGACTAACAGTTACCAAAGGGAAAGGGATTGGGGAAGATGGGTTGGAAGGGAGGGATAAGGGAAAAAGGGCTATTACAATTAGCATACATAATGTAGCGGGTGTGGGGGTGGGGTGGGGGGATACAGGGAAGGCAGTATAACACAGAGAAGACAAGTAGTGATTCTATAACATCTTACTACACTGATGGACAGTGACTGCAATGGGGTATGTGGTGGGGACTTGATAATAGGGGGAGTCTAGTAACCATAGTGTTGCTCATGTAATTGTATATTAATAATAGGAAAATAAAAAAATTATTAGATAAATCTTTATATATTGACATAGAAAGATCTCCAAGACATAGTGTAATTGAAAAGTCCAACTGTGAAGTATGACAGAGTTTCACTTACATTAAAGAAGGAAAAAAAAAACCCAAACCATTTCTGTAGGTACCCTAAGAACGTGAATACATAGAAAAAGGTCTAGAGGTTTTCAAGGAGCCACACCAAACGGATACAGTTGTTCCCCTTAAAGAAGAGCCTGAGACTGGGTGGGGTGGTCAAGGAGGACTTTGACTTTTTTCTGTAGAGTCTGAATTTTTGACATCCAAAATGTACTTATGTATTATTTGTATACTTAAAGAAGTAAAATTAGAAAGAACTCCTTGATACCTGACATAGAGCGGGAACTCCTTTAGCAACTCTGTACTGGCTACCACTCACTCTGAGCGCAGTGGTACAGATCTGGGTGGGCCAGGAGGACCATCCTTAGCCATCTAAAATGTCACCACTCGCACTTTTACCAACTTTTAAGTTCCTAAAGAAATGCCCCACCTTTCCCTAAATTAACCAGACTAATGATGTGAATCTTGCCTTGTGTGCTGAAAGTACTGTACACATTAAGCAAGTGTTATTCAATCGAAAGATTCTACCACTAGAAAACACAGTCACTGTTTACAGGAACAAGAACGAAGGCAGAAGGGCACAGTAGGAAGTGAGACACAGAGTCCGTCCACTGTGGCAGCCAGACTTCTTCAGAGCCAGGATTCTAATTCTTAGCTCAGGAAACTAACCCTTCTTCTTTAGTTTACATTAAGAAGCACAGCTACGGTATTTATGGGTGTTCTCAGAGATCACCCAGCTGGGTGGGCCTGGGACAATGACCAAGAAAGAGAAGGAGATGGGCTGTCTGCAGGAAGCTGGACTAGGGCACACAGCAGAAGCAGTCATTAGCAGGCTGGATTAGAAGAAACACACACATATTAAGCAGCCTGTAGATTCAGTGGTCTGAGCTCCCAGATCACCAAACCCATACCCAACAGTTAAAGCCCTTCTACAAAGGCCTTGGCCAGCAACCGCCCAGAATTTACTAAGACAACTTCAGAAATGGTGAGTACGCTGCCTCCTGAGGCCTATGGATGTTAAGAAATGCTTCCACATCCTAGAACACCTTTCTTGTTCTCTCTTCTGGGAACAAAGACAAAGTTAAACCCCCCTTCCATATGGAAAGACTGCAAATATTTTTAAAACACCTGTTGTAGGTCATAATTCACCACTCCTCATACCTCATCCCAAAGTCATTTCTTCTTCAGACTAAAATGTTTCCAACTTCCTCACTTTTAAAGCCATTCTTCACAGACCACAGTTTAACAGAGCTTTTGGCCAGTTGAAAAACCACTCTTCTCTGGATGTGCTCTTGAGTTGTCATAGTCCCTCGTAGAATGTGACACCCAGAAGGGACTGTTGGGATGAAATGCAACATGAAGCAGGCACTTACTTCTGAGGATATGTGTAAAGACAGACCTCCAGCTGTCTGTGTGTCTGCTCATGTACTTCCTAAGTTCCCTACCAGTCAGATACAGAAAGGTGTTGGGGATAACCAATTTTGTGTGATCTGGTTATAGGAAGAGGCAGCAATAAATCATGAGTGATAACATTTTAGTGCTTAGGCCAGAGTCCTTTGCCAGGATGTTTCTTCCTGAATGGAGGGATGGAATAGGAATTGAGTCATTAAGGTGAGCTTGTAAGTGCATTTAGCTGGGCTTGCTGACAGCCATGGAGTCTGCTTAGCCTAAAGGACCCCAGACTCAAAGAACTTCCTTAACATCGGAATAATGCCAACCTTGAAGCTACCAAAAACTGGAAGACTCCTTTGATTCACTTTGTGAACTTCAGAGGCTACACAGTGCTTCCTCAGTGCCTGGGCTGCCAACCAGCCATGACTACAGTTTAGAGCGCAGTGGCATTCGTGGCCAGGGGCCACCCAGATTTGTGGAGCTACCTTCATAGGACAGCGGAGGCTAGGTACCAAATTGCAAAATGTACAGACCTTGTGACCCAGAAATTCCACTTTAGATATTTATTCTGAGATCACTGAATATGGTTGCCAAGATGTAGGTACATGGATGTCCCTTAGAGTGTTGTTTAAAGTGGGGAAACTGAAAACTATCTGACAGTTCACCAAGAAGGGCCTATTTTTACTGGAGGGGTCTGCTATATTACTATCTGTGATATTGTGATACGAATTATATATTTTGTACTTTGTCTTTGGCTCTTGGCCAGAGCTCTTAAAATCTTTGTCATTTTCTAAGCAATAAACATGCAAAGAGCATCTTTTGTTCTTAGTCTTTGATCCCACCCAGTTCCTGACACAGAGTTCCTAAATCCCTTGGAGTTTCCTGGATGATAGGAGAGTCTTTTGTTCTAATGAGACAACTCTTGGACTCCTAGATGCCTTCGGGATGGGGGCTTAGAACATTCTCACTCCATCACCCATTCTCTAGGGAGAGGAGAGGGGCTGAATATTTGAGTTAATAATTGATCCTGCCTACAAGAAGCCTCCATAAAGATTCCTAAAGCATGATTCAAGTCTGGGTTGGTGAACCCAGAGGTGCTGAGAGGGTGGCACATCTGGAGAAAGCAAGGAAGCTCTGTGCCCCTTCCCACATACCTTCCCCTATGTATCTTTTCCAACAGATTGTCTTGACTAATACCCTTGTTTTCTTTCTTTTTTTTAATTGAGATATAATTGACATATAGCATCATGTTACTTTCAGATGTATAACATAATTCAGCATTTGTAAATATTGCAAAATGATGACTGTCACCATACAGTCACAATTTTTTTGTGTGTTGAGAACTTTTAAGATCTACTCTCTTAGCAACTATCAAATATACAATATAGTATTACTGATTATAGTCAGCATGCTGTACATTACAGCCCCATGACTTATTTATTTTATAACTGGAAGTTTATACCTTTTGATTCTTTTTTCCCATTTTGCCCACCTTCAAACCCCAACTTCTGGCAACTACCAATCTGCTCTCTGTACCCATGAGTTTGGGGTTTTAGGGTTTTGTTGTGTTTTTTTTTTGGTTTCACATATAAATGAGACCATATAGTATCTGTCTTTCTCTGACTTTTCACTTAGCATTCATATGATGCCTTCAAGGTCCATCCATGTTGTTAACAAATGGCAAGATTTCCTTCTTTTTTTAATGGCTGAGTAATATTCCATGGTGTGTGTGTGTGTGTGTGTGTGTGTGTGTGTGTGTGTGTACACACACACCACATTTTCTTTATCCATTGATCCATCAATGGACACCTAAGATTGCTTCCATATCTTGGCTACTGTAAATAATGCTGCCACAGCACTGTACGCTTTTATAATACACCAGTAATGTAGTAAGTAAATTCTTTTCCTGAGTTCTGTGAGCTGTTCTAGCAAATTATTAAACCCGAAAAGGGAATCAGGAGAACTTGGACTTATAGCCAGTTGGTCAGTACAGGTAACAATCTGGAGCTTGTGACTGGCATCTGAAATGCAAGCAGTTTCGTGGGACTAAGCTCTTACTTGTGGATCAACACTAACTCCAGGTAAATAGGGTCAGAACTGAGTTGACTTGTAGGATATCCAGTTGGTGTCCACAAAGAATAAGGGCTTTGCTTGATGTGGAAAAACCCACATAGAGTGGCAGAGGAAAACAGTGCATTTTCCTTTCACTGTCACACAATGGAACATGGTACAACCATTACGAACGTTGTTACTGATATCTATTTACTTAGCTACCAAGACTTTTATGACATGACACTAGATGAAGAAAGCATGCTAATACGTACAGTGTTAAATTAGTAAAATTGCCTAATTATTTTATGCATACAGACGCATTTAAAATGATGGTTACCAAATGTTAAGAGTAGCTGTCTCAGGGGCTGGGATTTAGATTATGTTTATTTTTCATTTTCAATTACACACTTATTTAAATTACAAAATAATATGGGCTTATCGTAAGAAATTCAAACAACAGACAAGTGTGCAAGTGAAAAAGAAACTCTTTTTCCACGTTCCATTTCTCAAATATAATCACTGTTAATGTTTGACATGCATTCTTCAAGATTTTCTTTTAAGTATATATAATCAAATTCACACTTTTTTCTTATTTTTTTAAAGTAAAAATGCAACCCCACTCTACTCAGTGTTCTGGAACTTGTTTTTTTTCACATTCTTAACATTGCTGTTTTTTTTTAACATCATGTTTTTAACTGGAAAAACAATAAAGTTATTTTTGTTTGGGGAATAAAAGTGCATCAGCCAGGACAGAACACAATGCATGTATGATCTGAGTAGCCCAGTGAAGGGAGGCACAGGACAAAGGCTTCCTGTGTTCAGGTCACTATGCTGGCCAGTGTGGTTGGGGACCCACACACGCCCAGCCAGCCCCAGAAGCTGATAAGTGTCCTGTTCTCCCTAAAGCTTCAAACCCCAAAGGGGACCACTAGAGCTAGGCCCAGGGCTTCAGAAGGCCTAGACATGGGGCTGCAGCCTATCCCAGAGTTGCCTCCTCTGTACCAGTGCAATGCACTAGGCTGCAGCTTCTGCTTGGCTGAGCAGGACAAGGCTGAGGAAGGCTAGTCCACTGCTGTTTCAGAGGCCCCCTGCTACACGCCAGCAAAACCACCACCCATCACCTGGGCTTGCTGCAATCCCTCTTAAAAAGCACCCAAGTTCCTTTCTCTTTTCCTCCTCTGGTTCTAGTTTCAATTTCATTTTCCTGTAGAAGGGGCTCTATGAGGGGTCAGAAATACTGCAAGAATCTCGTCAGAACTCTGCAGAGAGGGGCAGGCCCCTGAGTCCTGGAGAGAAGCCAAACAGGCCTGTTGCCATGTCTGCCCTGCGAGGCAAGAAGAGAGGACTGGCTGTGGAACCCCATTGCCAGATAAGCCAGAGCAGAGCTGTGTCTAGCTTTGGGGGGCCATTTATTTCCCACTGAGAGCTATGAAGAAACTGAGCAAGAAAGCAAAACCCCCTGCACTGGCAGATCAACGCATGGCACTCAAAGCTGTCCTAGAAACCACACCAAAGAGCATATACCCTGAGATGGCCTGTCCTGTGGTATTGGCCTGGGCCTACTTCTCAGGCACTGTCCTGTCCTCTGCGGAGTTCTTTGAAAAATTCAGTCATGGTTATCCTTTGGTTTTTCTTTTTGGATAATAAAATCCATGATCTGTGCAGAAAATTCTAAAATGGCAGGAAGGTACCAGACAGAAAGGCTGTCAGGGACTCATAACCCTATCACCCTAAGATAGTCTCTGTTATCTTCATGTATCTCTTCCAGACAACTATGTGCACATGTACATATTATTCACCGGATTAGAGCCTACTCTATAGTACTGTAGCATGCCTTTTTTTTTCCTTTTAAGTCTGTTCCCTTTTTTCCTACAAAATGCTTTCTCAAATGACAACATAAATAATATTAATTGCTTCCATGTATCATGCCAGCTACTGGACTGTGAGCATTAAATATACTATGAAGTAGATATTACTATTAGCCCATTCCACAGATGAAGTGACATGGAGATGTTCCATTTTGACCCAGGGTCCCACAGGTCCCACATGGCCAAAGCAGCAACTTGCCTCCCATCCGAGCAGTTCTCCAAGCCCTCCTAACTGAACGTTCTAGAGTGATCCTCTTAGGTTACCAAAGGGCTTTACCTCCTGCAGAGGTGCTGAGTCAACTCCTAACTCTCCAACCACTCTGATTACTTGCCAGAAGCCTTCACTGCCCCTTGCAGGAAGCATCCCTAATGTGCAGGTGCTAGAGACAAAAGAGCCACATTCTGCTGAAAGAGCCAACCAATAAAGACTCCACAGGGGGCCAGATATGAGAGAACTAGTCTGTGGGTGAATTATCCTAGCTTACAGCCCCGTATCTAATAACCTCTTTCTACTAAGAAGCTCAAAGCATTTCATGCTCTTCTCCAAGGAAGATACAGACCCACGGAATCTAAAGAAATTTTCAACAAACCATGCAGCAGCTTGGCAGGAGATGCATTCACACCTACCCCAGTAAACTTCTAGGTACCATGATCCCTGTATCGTGGGCCAAGACACAGGTTCCAGCTAAGGCAACTCATTTCACAGGGCCTCTGGATATACCACAGAGATTTAAAGATGACCACTTCTCTCCCTGAGTAGTTATTCAGAAGTGGGAAACACTCTCTAGGTCAGGTTAGCAGACATTTTCAGCAAAAGGCCACATATAAAATATTTTAGGCTTTGAAAGCCATATAGTCTCTGTCGTAACTATTCAACTCTGCTTTTGTAGCACAAAAGAATGCATAGATAATATGTAATGAGCATGGCTGTTACAACAACATTTTATTTATAAAAACAGGCAGCCATTAGGATTTGGCCAGCAGGCTGCTCTTGGCGAACCTCTGCTTTTACGGTTTAAGTCTTCACTAAAAACAACTAGATTAAGATATTTGATAAACTATAATCTGAATGCAAAACACAAGTTTTAGGGCATAAGCTCATTCTGAGGGACTGACTTGATTTTCTTCACTGGAGGAGGAACACAATCTTTCAACTATTCATCTAAAGAGCAGGAATTGTTCTGCTTTATAGTTGGTCAGTATTACTAACAGATGAAAAGGAAAATATTTTACAGATCCATAGCAACCAGAAAAGAGAATAAATCAGGCTGAGGGAAAGAAAATGTCAGGAATATCGAAAAGAGTAGGACGAAGAAAAATGACAGTAACATAATCAGGCAGCTCCATTTGGCTTCAGTTAGTTGACTGGGGCAATGGGCAGCTTATCCAAACCAGGAAACAAGAGAACTCAATAGATCTCATTGGCAATGATGGACCATCTCCTTTCAAAAAAATTTTACTTGAGGCAAAGATATTAAGATCACATACATGTGGGACATCTAGAAAGAAGAAAGCCAGGTATGCTACTGATGAGAAGCTGAACTGCAGCCTAACAACATCACACCTGGGGACATGCTCTAAGCTCCTCACTCCATCTTCTCAACCTCCTTCACTCACCTGCAGAGCAGGGATGAGGAAGCAAAGCCCCATTTACTTCCTGGATCTGTAAAGAGAGCCCTGTGGTGTGTTGTTATGCAGAGGCTGCTAATACCTCCAAGAGAGAAGAGTGGTCCCCTCCATAGGCTGGAGAGCCTCAGAAGAGGCAGGCTGGGGGCAGGATTATACCGAGTTAAGGTCCCAAGGATTAGAATGGCAGGGCTGAGAAGGATCCATGACTGATGGCTGTGCTCCAAGTGTCGTGGAGGCCCTAGCACCTTCTGGGGAAAAGCCAAAATGCAGGCAGAAAGCCTCAAAACCTCAAATGAAAGTATGTCTTACTTTAAAAAAGAAGGGAGGGGAGTTTCACTTTCCAACCTTGTCATTTCACCTTCCTTCTTAAAATGCTTCTGTAGCCACTGATGGGCAGTGACTGCAATGGGGTATGGGGGGCACACGATAATATGGGTGAATGTAGTAACCACATTGTTTTTTCATGTGAAACCTTAGTAAGAGTGTATATCAATAATACCTTAATTAAAAAATGCTTCTGTAGCCTTCTGCTGTCTTTACAATCAAATCCAGGCAGTTCATCTCGACTCTGAGTACAAGTAAAAGATGCAGCACTTTCCCATGCCTGCATGCATCAAGCTTTTCCTACACCCTTTCCTCTCCCTCCAACCACAGAAGCCTTCTTCCAGTCCTCATATTCTTCCAGCTCTTTTCCTCCTTGGGAGCCCACACATGATGTTCCTCTGCCAAAAAAATTATTCTCATTCTGCCTTGGTCCCAACCTTGACCAGATCTTGTCTATAATCCACCTTATTGTAAAGTGAGTCCAACACCTTAGTCTTTCAGAGCACCCTGATCCTTTCCCTCCAGCAATTTTATGAAATCAAATATTTATTTTCTGTGTTTTCAGTGTCTCTCTCCAATACCTAAGGGCAATAATCCTATCAATTTGTTCCACATGGTTTACCCAGGATCTGAGAGAGTCCTTGGCATGTAGCAGGCACTTAAAAAATACAACTGATGAAAAAGAGCTCTTTCCCCCTTCAAGTCCTCTCTTCATTTAAAATGGACCCTTGGAGGATCAGCAGCTACAGCATGCAAACTAGTGCTGGTTAGGGTATCCCTGGAGGTTCACTCCCACCACTCAACAGAGGCAGGAAATTCTGCAAGGCTTCCCACCTCTCTGAGCCCATTTCCTCATCTGAAAAGAGGCAGTATCTTCTTCAACAGATTACCTACTGCAGAGGTTAAATGAGAGAAGGTAGGTGCCTAGGATAGCTTGGTACTCAAAAGCTACTGTTCTATTTACTTACTTTTAATTACACAAAAGCAAGTTAAAAGCAATAAGAAAGGCCTCAACAGGAAAAGACTTGATTGCAAGTGTATTTTAACTTTAGGAAAGGTAGGAGGAGGCAAAACTCAAGAAAACTCCACACAATTCATTGAGATTCTTCATATAAAACTGAACCTGATGTCAACACCTGAAAAAGTCTCTCTGACTTTAGGTGGTAGGCTGTGTCCCTCTTCCAACTTCAAAGACAAGAAGCATGATGGTTGGGTTCTTGCACTAAATTTAAACCACGTGAAACACTGTATAAGGGCTTGCTGCCTTTCTTAACCCCATTAAAGGTATGCCATTTAACATGGATTAATGATGTTTCTCAGATCAAGTAACCTAAGAAAGGGGACCAATTCTCAAGGACTTAGAAGAGTTTTTTGTTGCTAAAAATTAGTTTTATTTAACAACCATTCTGTTGTTTGTTGAAACTATTTAATATTTACCAGAAGATCACATCTGCAATGGCTATTAACATGTAAAGTGTTAATTTCCCTTAATCTAGTAATCCTTCAACTAGAAATTTATCCTAGAGAAATACTTAGGCAAGAGTACAAAGACATGCATATACAAGGATGCTCACTGCAGGTTAGTGGTAGGGAGAAACTGGAAGTCACTCAAATGCCAACAACAGGAGACTAGTTAAATCAAGTAGAGTTTATCTAGATAATAAAAAAGAATAGTTAGAAAGAACATACTAACATGGGAAGATGTCCAACAGATATTAAGTTAAAAAAAGATGAGAAAACTATATTAAAAGCATGGTCCATTTTTATAAAATAATGATAATTCTATATAGACATATGCATTGGAAAAATCTGGAACCAGAAACACTGACATTTTCTCAGTGCAGGAATGAATTATGAAAGATTTTCACTTTATGTCATATATTTCTATATTTCAGCTTTTATAATGAGCAAGTATTTCTCTTATAAATGGAAAAAGGAAAGAAAGTGTAAAAAAAAAGTCTCCGTTGGCATTAGAGTCAATACTGCAGTCAGCAGTGAACTCTAATGGCCTGGGGTGCTCAGGCAGTGCCACTCGGCTCCCTACTTGGGCCCAAATCATAAATTGAGCCAACTCAGCACATATCACGAGGTTGCCATTAAACAGCAGCAAGCAAAGGCACTTGAATTTCCACTGTGTCAGTTACAAGGTTGGGGGGCCATGTTTCTCCTAAAACTCAAGTGAAATTGCCTTGGAATTTGTGGTTAAAGCTTACCAATAGCAGAACTGAGAGCAGAGAGCCTCTCCAGCAGAATTCTAAAGCACAGCTCAGAAGTCAAGCCCTGCTGAGTTAGGAAATGGTTTCTTTCTAATGAAACCCAGAGGGTTAGGGGACAGGGGAGCAGTCACTGGCAATCTGAGAAGAAAGAATAAGCTGATCATCATATTAAAAGGGAATGGGGTAAGTGAAACTGGCTGCAAATTAAGAAGGAAAGAAGTTGAAGTGTCTACTGGTGAGTGAAGTCACTGTTCTATTTAGTGCAGAACTTAAATGACTGATGCAGGAGGCTGGATTTGGTTCTAAATCTGCTGTAGCAGGTGAAACAATGACAGCCACCCTGTCCTCATGACTGGAACATTCTCTTTCCACATGACACTTCATAGTGGCCCAGCGTCCCAATCAATATGCGAGGTTCCTCTGACCCCAGCCAGGGCTGGACTTCTTGGGTGGAGTACAGATACTGTTCGCCCCCTTGGCAGCCATTCCCTTCCTTACTAACAGAACGGCAATTTTCCTCCTCTGCCTTTCCTTGGCCTGACCTCCAGATAACCAGGGCCTATTCCCAGCCTTAGGAGATGGATACTGATTAGTAAATCAACATGACTGTCTCACACTCCTGACATAACTCTAGCCAATGATATGCAAGCGGAGGTCAATGAGAGCACTTCTACAGAGGTTTTGATTGGTTTTTAAAAGAGAGAGAGGACAGAAGTGTCTATTTTACTGCCTGTAGACTCTGTCATGTATGATTCCAGGATGCTAGGGAGTATGACAGCCACCTTTGGAATATAAGGGAACCAGTTAAAAAAAACAAGCCAAAGTGCAAAGGAAGGCAGGGCAGGAAGCTAGAACAAACTCAGGTACTTAACACCACCATTAAACAGATGACTACCACGCCTGGAACTACCCTACCTCCAGATGACTTGTTATGTAAGGTAAGTGTGCTTATTTTTAGGCCATTTTAGTCAGGGTGTTCTATTTCTTATAGTCAAAGCCATCCCAAAAGATACAAGACAGAACAAAAGGTACCTGCTCCATCTGTGCATTCTCCAATAATTCGATTTCAAAGCATAACAGCACACCATGATTACTGAGGTAGCAGCTGCCCCTCCGGCCCTGTGAGAGCAAGTGATTTTGCCTACCCAAAGCTATACGTATTCTTTTTCCAGTAGTTAACCTTTACTTCAGAGGACTTCTCTCCCACTCCATGTGGCTGGAAGTGAGGAAGGGGAAGAATTCAAACAGAAATCCTGGTGCTCCATCTGGACCAACAACAACCTTACAACTAGAAGAGTCCCAGCTAAAGTAAATAACCTGCCCCAGCTCCAAATTTTGAATCCTTCACCTTCTCTGGACATTCTTTCCCAGGCCTCTCTCATTTCTACTTCCTTTTCTCTACAGCTCAGCTTCCCACTGAGCAAACCGACCAAAGGTAACTGTCCTCGGGCAGCTTGGGACAAAGTTACAGGACGATTCTAAGTCATTCTCCAAATCAGGCTTCAGAGGCGGTCTCACACAGCCCCACGGCTGGGCGTGGACATCACCACCCTCCACCACACCCCCCAGAGTCTCGCCTCCCCTCTTCCTCTTGCCTACCACTGCCCTGATGTTATATCCAAGCCTGGCTAGTAGAGCTGGGAAGCTGTTTAGACCTGGAAAAGCAGGTCTCAGCATTCCACTTACTTGATGACACTGCTCAGCATGTTCCCACATGCAAATAGGCAGGGTGCTCCACATAGTCACTGAGTTTAAGGTGGACAGGTGAGGCATGACCATCAAACAGAATCATGCTGCTAGTTACATATCAAACATAAAATATATGTTCTGTATAATAGCATATGTGTAACCCTTGGAGAGTGTACTACTCAGGAGGCAGAGCAATGCCTACATGTCACAAGGGAGATTCTCTGCAGCATCAGCAGAGAGTGGCCTGCTCTGAGAAAAACTGAAAAGCCTAAACTCAGTCTTACAAAATAGTTACAATAAGAGGCAATTATTCACACTATAAAGATTCTTTACATTATAGCATGATTTCCTACAAGGTCCCACTAAACTACATGGGCTCTATTGTATATACAATATGATTTGATTTGTGTAAGACTGTTAAGTACATAAATCCAGGAGCCACGGTTGAACTGAATTTGTTTTCTATTTGTATAATGTGATGAACAAAACTACGTAATTTTATTTATATCACTATTACAAGTTTGATAACAGCACCAATGTCATATCAGCTGAGAGAGGCATCTTATTCAGGAACAAGCAAGCTATTTCCTTCCTAACAGGGTTTTGCTGTTAAATGGGGTCTTTGTTGTCCCTGCAAAAAAAGACCAAGGTACCCCACCTTCTCACTCTATGTAAAGTTTTTAAAGACTGAATAATCATAATAATTGCAGATAATACTTACAGAACTTAAACTACAATCAGGCACTCTTCTAAATGCTTTACAGGTATTAACTCATTTAATCCTTTTAATAACTTCATGCATAGTTACTATTATTATCTCTGCTTTATAGTTCTAGATGATGAGTAAATGGGTTATGTTGCCCAAGGTCAGGAGGCACTGACGGGCAGAGGTGAGATAAGAATGCAGGCAGTCCAGGGGCCATGCTCTGAACCATCACACTGTGCTGCCCCCTTGATCTGGCAGTCACATGCTGGATGGTGAACAGTACAGATGGGAGAACACCCGTCTTGAATAGATGAGAAAGGACTGGAATGGCTTAGCCTATTACCAGAAAGTTCAGGCACATGGTGCCAAAGACCTGTACTGTGCAGTAAAATAAGAAAAAATGGGGAGGAGATGGTGATTAAAAGGAGGCATGAGAGGTTTCTGGAGAACTAGCCTTTTTCTTGATTTGGGTGCTGGTTATATGGGTGTGTTCGGTTTGTGAATACTCATCAAGCTGTACTTTTTATACACATTTTTTCATGAATAAATAAAGGATGGAAGAATGGATTTAAGAGGATTTTGGTAATATTATGAATGGCTTTTACCTTCCTCTATTTTCTAAATGTTCCAAAATGCCCAAGCAAGGCATCACGGAACTCAGAGGCCCCTGAACCAGTACAATCATCCATCATATGGATGATTCTGAAATCTCACTGTCCAACTGAGACATCCAACAGCCCAGATATTAGGCAACAAGGCATCATGGTTGAGAGAGTGACATAAAAGCTACACTGCCTAGGTTCAAATCATGCCTTTGTACTGACTAGATGTGTGATATCTTGAACATGCTACTTCACCTTTCCACATTGTCTTGCTTTCTGCAACTGTAAAGCTAGTACGTAACACAGTGCCCAATTCACAGGGCTTTACTGCGTGATAAATGAGCACTTACAATTGTGCATAGCATAGAGAACACACTACTCAGTGTTAGCTCTGGTCTTCACCATTTAGGCCCATAGCATGGTCTCTTATCTTACATCAGTTGTCATACACTTTTTATCATTTTCCTATCATTTAAATAATTTCATATTATTTCCTGCCATGTTCTAAAAAGAATTTAAAGTAGATTTGTTTTTTATATTTAATTAGTACAATTATATTATAGAAAATCTGGGAAAAATCAAACATATACTCTTGAACAATGTGAGGATTGGGGCACCTCTGCACACAGTCAAAAACTCACATATAACTTTTGATTCCCCAAAAACTCAACTGTTAGTAGCTTACTGTTGACCAGAAGTCTTACCAAAAACAAAAACAGTCAAAGAACACATATTTTGTATATTATATGTACTATATACTGTATTCTTATAATAAAAAAGCTAGAGAAAATGATTTTTCAAACTGTTAAAAATCTCCAAAAATTTTTCCAGTATATTTATTGAAAAAATCTGTGTATACATGGACCTGTGCAGTTCAAACCCATGTTGCTCAAGGGTCATGTGGATTATATTTTTAGGAGTCTAGTCACCTTGTCACTGCTGTGAAATGCCTGAAGTGATCTGCAGGTACAAACTAAAGCTGTCACATTAGCAACACCATAAAGGGGCCATCGACATAGAAGGGAATGGGGAGCACATATACCATTCAACATACACTCAAGAAACAGTTGCAACTTTTTATTTTGAAAATTTTCAATCTCATAGAAAAGTTGGAAGGACAGTACAATGAATACCCATATACTCTACACCTAGATTTGCCAGTTATAAACATTTTGCCACATATGCTTTTTCTTTTCTTTTTCCACACATAAGTTTTTTGCCAAATCATTTGAAAATTAAATTGTAGACATCATGTCGTCTATTCTTAAATACTTCAGCTTTTATCTCCTACAACAAGGACATTATCTTATATAATATATCACACCTAAGGAATTTCATTGTTGTACAATACTATTATTTAACATACAATCTATATTTTCCAATTGCCCTAAAAAGGACCTTTTTTTCCCCAATTCAGGATACAATCAAGGATCACAAGTGTATTTAAACTGTCATGTTTCCTTTAATCTAGGACAACCACTCACCCCTGGCCTTTTTATGTCTTTCACAGTGTTGACATTTTTGAAGAGTCCAGGCAGTTGTCTGTAAACTGTCCCACAATCTGCCTGACTGCTCATGAATCAATTCAGGCGAATCATTTTTAGAAAAGTGCTACATAGCTGATGTTTTCTACTTCACATTGCAACACACAAGGAGGTACATAATACTTTGTTCCATTATTGGTGTTGCTTTGTTTGATCATTTGTTTATGGTGATACCTATCCAAATCTTTTCACTATGAAGGTATTCTCTTTCTCTTTGTAATAAGTAAGTAATCTGTGGAGGGATTCTTTGAATCCTTGTAATTATCTTTTTCCCAAAAAATCTTTTTGTCCAATGGTTTTAGCATTTCGTTATAATCTGCCTGAACCAACGATCACATTAGTACTGCAAAATGGTCATTATGTTTACTGTACGGATGAAATGAACCCTTGCAAATCAAATCCTATATTTTCCACTCACTTGCACTTTCAGAACTATAATATCAGAATTACTTCAGAAGTCCATCTGCTTGATTCTACCTGACAGTGATTTGTAACACCTGTTTTAGATTTCTCTGATCTTTATCCACCTGAGCAGGTATGTTACATGGAAACAAACATATAAATGCACTGGCTTAAGCAGTGGGCAGGAAGTAACCTGTCTATATAAGCAAGAGGTTGCCAAGTCTTTAGGGCCCCCTTTCCAATGGCAAGCAAATTCCACGTCAAGAAAAGTCTCTTTTCCCAAGGATAGTTCTATATTGGAATTTGATGCAGGCATTCCAAGAAGGGAGAAAGTGAATGCAAAGGGTTTAGGCAGTAGACTAGTGGCACAATTTAAAAGATTTTGCAAACCACACTAGGACAGTGGGCCAGCTGCTTCAGGCAGCCTGCTTCCTCTGCTCCTGTGAGTGTTACCTCTTCCTGGTCAACAATCCTTTAGAACCCAAACACCCATCCCCAGACCAGCTACATTGGAATCCCCTGGGAAGCTGGTTAATAAACAGATGCCTTGGAGAATATTGCCAATGATTCTGTATCATCTTCCTATATTGACAGATAGTAACTGTACTAGTAGGGGTGAAGATTTAATAATATGGGTAACTGTAGAACCACTGTGTTGTATACTTAGAACAAATATAAGATTGTATATCAATGATACTTCTATAAAAAAAAGAAAGAAAAAAAAGAAACAGATGCCTGAGCCTCCCCTCTGACCAACTGAAGCATAACTCTGCAGGGTGTCTGGGAATCAGTGTGTTGACAAGCTCCCCAAAGGATCTCATGAGCAGCCAGGTTTGGGAACCCTTGCTTAGAGAAGACCCACTGTAGCTCCAAAAGGGGACTATCCTGAATAGGACCCACATTGGTAGATGGTAGTTAAGAATCAGTCCCATTATTTGACAGCTACCTTGCTAACAAGTGACTCCCAGGGGACTGGAATGAAGAGAGAGGAGTTCAACCTAGAGGATCTACTTCACGTCCAATCTATAATCTACTCAAGGCTGAAAAAAAAATCACGGTACTCATTAGATAAGCTGCCAGATCTATGGTTCTACAAATTTAGTCTCTACCAGAAGCATCTGGGAACAATGCTCCCAAAGATTCTGAGTCAGAGGTCCCCTGTTGGCCCAGGAATGCATGTTTGCAATGAGGCCTCCAGGTGCTTCTGATGCAGGGGGTCCAAGAGCCACATTTTGAGGGACCCTGACCTAGATGCTGCTCTGCTCTTATCTATGTCAGTTGAAGAGCAAAAGAGTTGCATAAAAGTGTCTTGGCTTTCATTGGAAAGCTACCTAGCAAACCAAAGAAACAAAATCTGAGGTCATATGGGAAATACTTCTAAGCAATTTATTAGCTACACAGAAACATTCAGATGATATGAAACCCTCCATAAAAGGCAGTAAGCTTCACTTTAACATTTCATCCCACTGGAGGACTACAAGCAGACTGAGCTAAGAGTGGGAGACCAAGGCTTCTAACACTTGTTACTTCTAACATCCCACTTCAGGTGCCATGTTAGAAGTCTCCAGAGGGGAACCAGGGGCACAAGACCACCACTGAAGGCCATTTGAATCAAATAATATTTCTAACTGTGAAGGTCCTGACTGAGTCCAGCTTCCCCTGCACACCGTGTGCCTGCAAGCTCCTGGCAATTCTTTCTCTCTCTCTGCCCTACCCTCTATTGTTAACCCAAGCCTTATCCACAACTAACATGTGTGTTTGTGACCCCAGAAACAGAAATGGTTAAGCCACTGGCAACAAGGAGCAAGGACCATGATAATTATGGGAAGTGAGGCAGGCCAAGAAAGAGCTAGTCAGATCCATGCTGAGGTGGCCTCTGACTCACTGGGAATCAGAAATATGGCTGGCAGACTGTAACAAAGGCTCAGGGTGTCAGAATAGTGGCAGGGACTCCCATTTGCTGCTGGAGGCCATAGTGACACATCCTTCTCTTCCATGGCCTAGGTAGCTTTCCACCCAGGGTATACTAGGCAAAAGAAGCCAGCCTCATGGTATAAATGAAGCATAGTCCTCCCAGGAAAGTCACTCCACTGATATCAAAATAAACCTGCTAGTTTCCAAAGCCAACCAAGCTCATGGCAAAAGGACCACTACCTCAGCTGTTAGCGCTCTTACCTGACTGGAACACATATCTGGCCAAGCCCTGCATTAGCTCTGCTGGCCATGTTGGTGGGGCAGACTCCCCTGTTTCTCTCTTCAGACGAAATGTCAACTCAAAGCCAAAACCACTGGGTCCATCTGTTCCTGTAAATCTGAAAGGAATAAAAAGCAAATGTTTTTAGTTCAACTACTTTGGAAAAACACTGTTTTAAAAGTCCAATTAAAGTTCTCCCTTATTTTTGGTGGCCTCAGCATCCAAACCCCTTAGTCAGAGGCATATCCCAGGATATGAGCCTTGAGGAGAGGCAAGACCACGACAGCCTATAAGGAACCTCGCCCTCAGGCCAGCTCCAGCACATGTGTACCACCTTGGTCCCACCAAAGAATTCCCCTGCTGGCACTCTGGATTACAAGTTCCACATTTTATGGCTCTGGAACACTCCTTTCTGTGTGATTAAGGCTCCATTACTGAAAATCTTCCTTATTCATGCTCCTTATTCCTTCCAGTTGTTAATAAACACCTACTATGCTTGCTAAGAATGCACATCCTGCTGTATGCTCTGTGAGGATGAGACCCTTTCTCTACTCCCACCTCCACTCTGCCCCACAAAGGGACAATCCTCAGGCCGGGCTGGCTAGCCTCCAAACTCAGTATTTGGGGGCAGGTCCCAAGGCAAATTTCAAATATGGGGATGGCCCTTTTTCTTCCTGAAAACCAGTACCTCACGTGCACTCATCAATCAGCACATGCTCTTCCTGAAACTTGGCACCCCATGGAACCTGGAGAAGCACAGGTGGCCCAGAATGATGAGGGTTACTGCCTCTGTGGCCACAGGCATCACAGTGACAATGAGACAATGAAGGAATACCTGCCTCCTTGTCTGCTAAGAAACACTCAGGAGCCTCGAGTCTCCAGGGAAGTCTCTGAAATGGACTTCTTCCAGAGAGGGAAATGATGTGGATTAGAAAGAAAGGCCTGGTAACGGGGTGACTTCTCCTCATGAGGGAAGCATGGGGTGGGGGGTGCCCCTGAGAGCTTAGGAGGCTTGCCAGCAAGGGAGAGGTTAAAAGTTAAAATATGTTCATGATATAATTTTCAGTAACTATATCTTGTACAAACATGAGCCACAATGATTGTACACATGTTAACTCCCCAGCACACAAATACAAACCATAAACTAAGATGAGAGCCAATGCCTCTTTCCTAGCCAAGCCTTGGGAACAGGCGGTCAGAGGGGAGAATACTGAAGGAATGGTGAAGCAGTCAGTGCCTAACACTGGAATTCCACGTGGCATCTTTCCTTCATCATCATCACCCCCCAAAGAGGCCAGGCCAGGAACTGGACAGAAAGGCTTTCCAAAGTCTTGGAAGCTCTGACACCAAGTCCCAGCCTTGCTTATATGCCTGAGTGAGCTCAGCCCCCCTATGTTTGCTGCAGTGGGGAGATGACCTCTAATAAGCTAGGTTCTCAAAAGAACTGAAAAGGAATCCACCCTTACAGTCATCATGATCATATCCAGTTATATTTAAAGGAGGTGCCCACAGTTTGCCTTTCCTCTGGGTATCCAGCAATGTAGGAAACAGGATCCATTTTGAGGGCCCACACCTACAATTCTAGAGACCAGGCTAGAAAAAGGTTTTATGGGATGCAGTGTATACTATTTTCTTTTCTTGCTGAACTGCCCTGTTTGGGGCAATTCTATACAGCTAAGCAAGGTGAAGCTGAAAGAGCCATCTCCGTGGGACTTCAGGCTTGAGAGAGGAGTGTGAAAACCTGGGGTAATGCAAGACTGACTCGGAGCTAAAACTCTACAAAAGGAGATGGGACAGTAGGCCGAAGTGAAGATTTTAAGGAGCCACCAATTAGAGGTGGCTTTGTAAAGTGTATTAGACCATTACTCCAGGGCTTTCATCTTGGGCCAAGAAAAATACATGATTTCTAACTGCAAAAACTTGAGAAACAGTCTAAAAGAAACCCATTCCTCGGACTGCACAACAGGGAGAACCCTCATACGGTGAGAAAAATCACATGCATCTAAGCAGCACCACTTCTCTAAGGAGGCAGTGCTCATGAACACACACGTATGGGTGTGCATGCACACACATGCACATGTACACCATCTGCCTCCACATGGGGCGCTTTTTGAGCCAGCTCTGTGGTAGGCAGGCCAGCCCTCACTTGGCTGGCTGGGAGGGACAAGCCTGGCCAGATGGTCTCCACCTGTGTTTGATTACCACCCACCAGGCTGGCTGGACGCAACCTCTAAATGCTGAAACATGAGTTTGGAATGGCCCAGCCTCAGGATAAACACACAACCTGGAGCCTGTCAGAAGGTCTCTTTTTCAAGCAGGCTGCCCAGGCAATATAGCCAAGTGACAAGGTCATTCAGTCTTTAAGTCCCCTGGAGGGGTCTCACTTGGTCTGGACTTTCTCACATGAGGTATTCTCCAGCCAAAGCGGTTTGGTCTGACCAGAGGATGAAGCCCCTCCTAGGGAGCATCTGTCTCTCACATCCTCCAAGAAAGGAAAGCATGAGAGGAAATTGGCATGTGTTGCAGAAGGTGGGATCTGGGTCAGAGCAAAGAACTTTTCTAACACAGAAGGCTGCTAAAATACTAGCTGTTGGTAAAGGGGGACAGTGGAATTTCTTCCTACAGGGATTTTTAAAGCAATGTATCACAGATTATCACCAGTCTGATGGGGAGTGGGTGAGGGGTTCTAACTGTCTTATTGCAGAAGGATGGAGTAGATGGCCTCTTAAGTGGTTTTTGAGAGGAACTGGCTCAGGAACTTCTAGTCCTACTCACTGAGGTACCCAGGGAATAGGCTGGCTTTGTCCCAGTAGTTTGGCGAGCCCAGGAATAGCTATGCCAGCCTCAAGAGTAACATCAAGCCTGCCAACAGGAAGAAAATGTACCTCAAAACCTAGACACAGCTGCCTGACCACTGGAACCTGCCCAAAGGTCTTCTCCAAAGCACCTAATAAGCTATCAATCAGCCTCCAAGAGGCCAAAATGACCACTAACTCCAGGCAGAAGATGAGTAGGAAACCCAGGAGAGAAATTCTGAAGGAAACCCAATAGCTGGGGTGGGCAGAAGAGCTGGCCTAAAACTTGGCATCTCATGTTCAACACTATTAATTATTAGGGAAATTAAAATCAAAAGCACAGGGAGGTACCATTTCAGACCTTCTAGGATGGCAAAAATAAAAGACAGACAGTAACAAGTTGTTGATGAGGATATGGAGAAATTGTAACACTCATGCATTGCTGGTGGGAATGTAAAATGGTAGAGCTGCTTTGTAAAACAGTTGACAGTTCCTCAAAAAGTTAAACATAGAGTTACCATATGACCCAACAGTTCCACTCCTAGGTATATAAACCCAAGAGAACTGAAAAAATGTTTACACAAAAATTTGCACACTTGTAATGTTCACAGTAGTGTTATTCATAATAGCCAAAAAAAAGTGAAAGCAACCTGATGTCATCAGTGGATGAATAAACAAAATGTAATGTGTCCATGAATGGAGTAAACAAAGTGTAATATATTCATGAATGGAATAAAAAGGAATGATAAAGTGACACTTGGTATAATATGAATGAACCCTGAAAACCTGCCAAATTAATGAAGCCAGATACAAAAGGCCATATATCATATAGTTCCATTTACATGAAATGTCCAGAATAAACAAATCCACAGAGACAGAAAGTACATCAGTGATTGTGAGGGGCTTAGGGGAAGGAGAGACTAGAGAGTGACTGTTAGTGGGTACAGAGTTTCTTTTTGGGGTGATGGAATTGTTCTGGAATTAAATAGTGATGAAGGTTGGACAACCTTGTGAATATACTAAAACCACTGAATTGTATCCTTTAAAAGGGTGAATTTCATGGTATGTGAATTATATTTTTTAAAATTATGTTAAAAAAAAATAAGTTGGCATCTCAGGTATACCTAAATGCTAGGTGAGGCAAGGCTAACCACATCAGGTAAGCCAGTTCTTCAGCTGGCTCTACCTATTAATAACCACTATGGTTAACTGAACACCTACTACGTATGAGGCCTCGGACTGAGCACTTTCCTTACGTCATTTAATTATCATCATTTAATTATCCAACAGGACTTAGCCATAGTTGTTGGGTTTTTTTTTCCCAGTGATCTTCCCTAATTCTTCTTTTTATTGAAGTATCATTGATATACAATTTTACACTGGTTTCAAGTACATAACACAGTGGTTCAGCAGTTCCCCACATTATTAAATCCTTACCCTCACTAGTGCAGGTACTATCTGTCAACATAGGAAGATGATACAGAATCACTGGCTATATTCTCCAGGCTGTACTACTATCCCCATGACCACCTTACATTATGATTGAGATTTTTTGTGCCCCTTTATCACCCTCCCCCTCCCCACCCACGCACCTCAACCCCTCCCCCATGGTAACTATCAGTCACTTCTCAGTAGGACTCAGCCATTGTTATCCTCATTTAACTAACATATAAGAAAAAGACACATGAAAGTTTAAGTAATATTCCATAAGTCTCACAAGTGATGGAGCTCAGACTTGAAGTCTGCCAGACTCCAAAGCTCATTTTCTTATTGCTGCGTAACCTCAGGCAAGATATTTAGCCTCTCCGTGCCTGTTTCCTCATCTATAAAATGGGGATAATAACAGTAACAGTAATTGATTCAGAGTGTTATGAGGATTAAATGTTTAGAAACTGCCTGAAATACTGAAGCATTATATAACTTACACTAAGTGAAATAAGCCAGTCACAAAAGACCATATATTGTAGGTTTCATTTATATGATAATTTGTAATATATAAGTTATATGCTTATTATAGAAAATGTCTAGAATAGAAAATCTGTAGAGACAAAAAATAGATTACTGATTGCTTAGGGATGGGAGACTGAGGACAAATATGGAGTGACTGTTAATGGGTATGGGGTTTCTTTTTAGGGTAATGAAAAAGTTCTAAAACTAGATTATGGTGATGGTTACATTACCCTGTGAATATACTAAAATCTACTAAATGATACACTTTAAATGGGTGAACTGTACGGTATGTGAATTACATTTCAATAAAGCTATTTTCAAAAATTGAGGGGGAAAAAACAAAGACCCAAGAGTAAAAAAATCAGATACAGATATAGATGTACAGATACATATGCCTTAAGCATTCAAGATGTTCAACCTCACTCATAGCAAGGGAAATGTAATTTAAATACCAATTAAAAGGACAATGAAATACCACTCTCGCCTATCCGATTGGCAAAAATTAAGAAGTATGATGCCACATTCTGTTGGTGAGGCTCTGGGGAAAGAGGCATTCTCATACATGACAGGAGGGAATACAAATTAGCACAACCTTTTTGGAGGGGAAGTTAACAATACCAACAAAATTACATGTGTGTTTACCTTTTGACCCAGCCATCCCATTTCTAAGAATTTGTAATTGCAAAATTTTGGAAACAACCTAAATGTCCACTCATAGGAGAATGGTTTAAAGAATACTCTGTCAAGTAGTGATTCTATAGCATCTCACTACGCTGATGGACAGTGATTGTAATGGGGTTGGTGGGGGGGACCTGATGAAGGGGTAGTTTAATAACCGTAATATTGCACATGTAATTGTAGATTAATGATAATAAAATAAATTATATTAAAAAAAATAAAAAATAAAATGAAAAAAAAAGAATACTCTGTAGCTCTAAGAAAGAATGAGGAAGAGCTCTACAAACCAATAGAGTTACTGTTAAGTAATAAAAAATCAGAAGTACAATAATAGTATGTTACCTTTTGAGGAAAAAGAAGGGAAGACAGGAAAATATTCATGTATCTGCTCACTTGTACAAAAAGCAACACAGGAAAGATGAATCTGAAACTAGCAAGATTGGCTACCTACAAGTAGT
>JAVSCE010008516.1:0-14864 GCA_032199065.1 Smutsia gigantea | reverse complement strand
GGAGGAGTAGCAGGAGCTGGAAGAGCAGGAGCTGGAGGACCAGCAGAAGGAGCAAGAGCAGGAGGGGGAACAGGAGCAGGAAGAATAAGAGGATGAGGAGCAGGAGTAGGAAGAGCAGGATTTGCGGGAGCAGGAGGAGGAGCAGGAGCAGGAAGAGCAAGAGGAGGAGGAGGAGCAGAAAGAGCAGGAGGAGGATGAGCAGGTGGAGGAGCAGGAAGAGCAGGAGGAGGAGCAGGAAGAGCTGGAGGAGGAGCAGGAGGAGCTGGAGGAGGAGGAGGAGCAGCAAGATCAGAAGGAGTAGGAGCAGGAAGAGGGTCAAGAGGAGCAGGTGGAGGAGCATAAGAGTAGGAGGACTAGCAGGAGGAGGAGCAGGAACAGGAAGAGCAGGACGAGGAGTAGGAGGAGGAGTAGGTGCAGGAACAGCATGAGGACCTGGAGGAGCAGGAGGAGGAGGAGAAGCAGGAGCAGGAAGATCAGGGGCAGGAGCAGGGGGAGCATGATGAGGAGCAGGAGCAGGAAGAACAGGAGGGGGAGAGCAGGAAGAGTAGGAGGAGAAAGAGGAGGAGAAGGAGGAAGAGCAGGAGGAGGAGTAGGAGTCGGAGCAAGACAGCAGCAGGAAGAGAAGGAGCAGGAAGAAAAGGGGGAGTAGGAGCAGGAGAAGGATCATGAGCAGGAAGAGCAGGAGCAAGAGCAGTAAGAGGAAGAGCAGGAGCAGTAGGGGCAGGAGGAAGAGCAGGAGCAGGATGAGCAAGAGGAGGAGGAGCAAGAGTAGCAGGAGCAGGAAGAAAAGGAACAGGAGCAGGAAGAGCAGGATGAGGAGGAGCAGGAAGAAGAGGAGCAGGATGAGGAGCAGGAGGAGCAGGAGTGGGAGTAGCAATTGTAGGAGGAGGAGGAGGTGTAGCATGAGGAGGAGGATCAGGAGGAGTAGCAGGAGCAGGAAGACCAGGAGGAGGAGCCCGAGGAGGAGGAGCACTAGATGGATGTGCAGGGGGTGGAAGAGGCAGACGAGGAGCAGCAGGAGGAGCAGGAGGAAAATGGGTAGTAGGAGGAGCAGGGGGAGCAGGATGTGGAAGAGGAGCAGGAGCAGGAAGAGCAGGAGGAGGAAGACCAGGAGGAGGAGCAAGAGCATAAAGAACAGGAGCAGGAAGAGCAGGAGAAGGATTAGCGGGAGGAGGAGCTGGAGAAGGAAGAGCATGACGAAGAGGAGCAAGAGTAGCAGGAGGATGAGGATGGGCAGGAGCAGGAGGAGGAAGAGCATGAGCAGGAGGAAAAGGAGAAGGAGGAGGAGCAGGAGGAGGAGGAGCAAGAAGAGCAGCAGGAACAGGAGCAGCAGGAAGAGGAGGAGGAGCAGGAGCAGGAAGAGCAGGAGTAGCAGCAGGAGGGGAAGGAGGAGGAGCAGGAGAAGGAAGAGCAGGAGGAGGAGGAGCAAGAGGAGGAGCAGGAGAGGGAAGAGCAGGAGCAGGAGGAGGAGGAGCAATAAGTGCAGGAGGAGGAGCAGGAGGAGCAGCAGGGAGATGAGGAGGAAGATAAGGAGGAGGAGCAGGAGCACCAGGAGCAGGAGGAGGAAGAGGAGCAGGAGGAGCATGAATACGAGGAGGAGGAAACAGGAGCTGGAAGAGCACGGGGAGTAGGAGCAGGAGGAGCAGGAGAAGCACGAGGAGTAGAAGAATGAACACGAGAAGCATGGGGAGCAGGAGGAGGAGGAGCAGGATGAAGAGTAGGAGCAGGAGGAGGAACATTACCTGGAGCAGCAGCAAGAATAGCAGGAGCTGGAAGAGCAGGAGGAGGAGCAGGAGGAGGAGCAGTAGCAGGAGGAGCAGGAGGAGGGGCAGGAAGAGCAAGAGGAGGAGGAGGAGGAGGAGCAGGAGCACGAACACCAGTAGGAAGATCAGGAGGAGAAGTACTATCAGGAGGAGATGTAGGAGCAGGAGTAAGAGGAGCAGGACATGGAGGAGCAGTAGGAGGAGCAGGATGAGGATGCACAGGAGCAGGAGCAGGAGCAGTAGGAGGAGGAGGAGGAAAAGGAGGAGCAGGAGGAGCAGGCGAAGGAGCAGGAGCAGGAAGAGCAGGAGCAGGAGGAGCAGGAGGAAGAGCAGGAGGATCAGGAGGCGTAGCAGTAGGATCAGGATCAGGAAAGAGGAAGAGCAGGAGGTTTCAGAGCAGGAGGAGGATGAAGAACAGTATGAGTGGGAGGAGGAGAAGGAGGATAAGGAGGAAGAGGAGGGGGAGGAGCAGGAAGAGGGGCAGGAGGAGGAGGAGAAAGAAGATGAAGAGGTGCTGGAGGAGAGGAGTAGGAGCAGGGGAAGCAGGAGTAGCATGAGGAGGAGCAGGAGCAGGAAGAGCAGGAGCAGGAAGAGCAGGAGGAGGAGCAGGAGGAGGAGGAGCAGGAGCAAGAGGAGCAGGAGGAGGAGGAGGACCAGGAGCAGTAAGAGCAGGAGGAAGAGGAGGAGCAAGAAGAGCAGGAGGATGAGCAGGAAAAGGAAGAGCAGGAGGAAGTTCAGGAGGAGCAGTAGGACGAGGAGGAGGAGGAAGAGCAGGAAGAGTACAGGAGCAGGAGGAGCAGGAAGAGGAGCAGGAGGAGCAGGATGAGTGGCAGGTGGAGCAGGAGGAGGAGTAGGAGCAGGAAGAGCTTAAGGAGTGGGCGCAAAAGGAGCAGGGTGAAGAGGAGGAGGAAGAGGAGTAGCAAGAAGAGGAGCAGTTTGAGGCAGAGCAGGATGAGGAGGAGGAACAGGAGATGGAGGAGGAGTACAGGAAGAGAAGGAGGAGCAGGAGGAGGAAGAGCAGGAGGAGCAGGAGTAGGAGGGGAGGAGGAGGAGCATGAAGAGCAGGAGGAGGAGCAGGAGGAGAATGAGGAGGAAGAGGAGGAAGAGGAGGAGGAGGAGGAGTTTCAGGAGGACGGGGATAAGAGTAGGAGTAGGAGGAGGAGCCGGAGGAACAGCAGGAGAAGAAGGAGGAGCCGGAGCAGGAAGAGCAGGAGCAGGAGGAGCAGAAGGTGGAGCAGGAATAGAAGGATTCGGAGCAGGAGAAACAGGATCAGGAGGAGGAGAGCACCAGGAGGAGGACTAGGAGGAGCAGGAGGAGCAGAAGGAGGAGGAACACGAGGAGGAGCAACAGTAAGAGGAGCAGGAGGAGGAGCAGGAACAGGAGGAGGAGGAGCAAGTGGAACAGGCCGAGGAGCAGGAGCAGGAGGGGGAGCAGGAGGAGCCTGATGAGGAGGATGAGTAAGAGGAGGAGCAGGAGCAGGACCAGGAGGAGGAAGAGGAGTGGTAGGATTAGGAGCAGGAGGAGCCGGAGAAGCAGGGAGAGGAGGAGCAGGAGGAGGAGCAGGAGGAAGAGGATGAGCAGGAAGAGGATGAGGAGGAGCAGGAGGAGAAGGAGTATGAGCAGGGGCAGGACGAGGAGCAGGAGGAGGAGCAGAAGCAGGAGGAGGAGCAGGAGGGGCAGGAGCAGTAGGAGCAGGAGGAGGAAGAGGAGGAGGAGGCGGAAGAGGAGGAGTAAGAAGAACAGGAGGAGCAGGAGGAGGATAAGGAGGAGGAAGAGCAAGGGGAATAGCCAGAGCAGGAAGAGCAGGAGGAGGAGGAGGAGATGAAACAGGAGGAGCAGGAGGAGGAGGAGGGGCAGGAGGAGCAGGAGGAGGAGGAGGAGCAGGAAGAGCAGGAGCAGAAGGACGAAGAGGAGGAGAAAGAGCAGGAGAAGGAACTGTAGCAAGAAGAGCTGGGGGAGGAAGAGGAGGAGCAGGAGGAGGGATGGAGGAGGAAGAGCAGGAGAAGGAACAGGAGCAGGAGAAGCAGGAGGAGGAGTAGGAGAAGAAGTAGAAGGAGGAGCAGGAGGGGGAGGAGGAGCAGGAGGAGCAGTGGGAGGAGGAGGAGGATCAGGAGCCGGAAGAGAGGAGGAGATCCAGGAGGAGCAGGAGGATGATGAGGAGGAGGAAGAGCAGGAGAAGGAACAGCAAGAGGAGAAGGAACAGGAGAAGCACCAGCAGGAGTAGGAGGAGAAGGAGGAGCAGGAGGAGCAGGAGGAGGAGTAGCAGGAGGAGGAGCAGTAGCAGGAGTAGCAGGAGGAGGGGCAGGAAGAAAAGGAGGAGAAGCAGTAAGTGGAGCAGGAGGAGGGGGAGCAGGAGGGTTAGCAGGAGCACGAAGACCAGTAGGATATGCAGGAGGAGAAGTAGGAGGAGGAGGAGAAGGAGGAGAAGTAGGACGAGGAGCAGGACGTGGAGGAGCCTTAGGAGGAGCAGGATGAGGATGCGCAGGAGCAGGAGAATTAGCAGGTGGAGGAGGAGGAGAAGCAGGAGGAGCAGGAGGAGCTGGCGAAGGAGCAGGAGCAGGAAGAGCAGGAGCAGGAGGAGCAGGAGGAGGAGCAGGAGGATCAGGAGGCATAGCAGTAGAAGCAGGATCAGGAAGAGGAAGAGCAGGAGGAGGCAGAGCAGGAGGAGGAGGCTAACAGTATGAAGGGGAGGAGGAGAAGGAGGATAAGGAGGAAGAGGAGGGGGAGGAGCAGGAGGAGGGGCAGGTGGAGGAGGAGAAGGAAGAGGAGGAGGTGCAGGAGGAGGAGGAGGAGGAGCAGGGGGAGCAGGTGTAGCATGAGGATGAGCAGGAGGAGGAAGAGCAGGAGCAGGTGGAGCAGGAGGAGGAGCAGGCGGAGGATTAGCAGGAGGAGCAGGAGGAGGAGGAGGAGGAATAGGAGCAGTAAGAGCAGGAGGAGGACGAAGAGCACTAAAAGGAGGAGGATGAGCAGGAGCAGGAAGAGAAGGAGGAAGAGCAGGAGGAACAGTAGGACGAGGATGAGCAAGAGGAGGAGCAGGAGCAAGAGGAGCAGGAGAAAGAGCAGGAGGTGCAGGAGGAGGAGCAGGTGCAGCAGCATGAGGAGCAGGAGCAGCAAGAGCTGGAGGAGGATGAGGAGGAGCAGGAGGAGGAATGGAGGAAGAAGAGCATGAGAAAGAACAGGAGCAGGAGAATCAGGAGGAGGAGGGGGAGCAGAAGTAGCAGTAGGAGCAGGAGGAGGAGGAGGAGCAGGAGGAGCAGGGGGAAGAGGAGGAGGATCAGGAGCCGGAAGAGCAGGAGGAGACGCAGGAGGAGCAGGATGATGAGGAGTAGGAAGAGCAGGAGAAGGAACAGGAGCAGTAGAGGCAGGAGGAGGAGGAGGAGCAGAAAGAGTAGGAGGAGGATGAGGAGCAGGAGGAGCAGGAGGCGGAGGAACAGGAGGAAGAGCAGGAGTACGAGGAGGAGCAGGAGCAGGAGCAGCAGCAGGAAGAGCAGGAGCAGGAAGACCAGAAGGAGGAGGAGCAGGAGTAAGAGCGGGAGCAGGATGACGAGGAGAAGGAGCAGGAGCAGGAAGAGCAGGAGGAGGAGGAGCAGGAGGAGGAACATGAGTAAGAAGAGCAGGAACAGAAGGAGGAAGAGCAGGAAGACAAGCAGGAACAGGAGGAGCAAGAGTAGGAATAGGAGCAGGAAGAGCAGGAGGACGAGGAGCAGGAGGAGGAATAGGAGGAGCAGGAGCAGGAAGAGCTTTAGAACGAGGAGCAGGAGGAGAACAAGGAGCAGGAAGAACCGGAGCAGGAAGACAAGGAGGAGGATAAAGAGCAGGAGGAGGAGCAGGTACAGGAGGAGCAGAAGGAGGAGCAGGAGCAGGAAGAGCAGGAGCAGGTGGACCAGGAGGAGCAAGAGCAGGAAGAACAGGAGCAGGAGCAGGAGGAGAAGGAGGAAGAGCAGGAGGAGGAAGAGACGGAGGAGGAGGATCAGGAGGAGGAGCAGGAGCAGGAAGAGCAGGAGCAGGTGGAACAGGAGGAGCAGGAGCAGGAAGAACAGGAGCAGGAGCAGGAGGAGCAGGAGGAAGAGCAGGAGGAGGAAGAGCCAGAGGAGGAGGATCAGGAGGAGAAGCAGGAGCAGGAAGAGCAGGAGCAGGTGGATCAGGAGGAGCAGGAGCAGGAAGAACAGGAACAGGAGCAGAGGAGCAGGAGGAAGAGCAGGAGGAGGAAGAGCCTGAGGAGGAGGATCAGGAGGAGGAGCAGGAGCCGGAAAAGCAGGAGGAGAAGGAGCAGGAGGAGGAGCAGTAGCAGGAAGAGCATGAGCAATAAGAGCGGAAGAAGGAGCAGGAGGAGCAGGAGCAGGAGGAAGAGGAGAAGGAGGAGTAGGAGGAGCAAGAGGAGCAGGAGGAGCAGGAGTAGGAGGAGCAGGAGGAGGAGGAGGAGCATGAGGAGCAGGAGGAGGAGGAGGAGGAGCAGGAGGAGGAGCAGGAGAAGGAGCAGGAGAGGGAGCAAGAGTAGGAGTTGGAGCAGGAGGAGTGGGTGGAACAGGAAGAGGAGGAGCAGGAAGAGGAACAGCAGGAGGAGGAGCAGGAGGAGGAGGAGCAGGAGGAGCAGGAGGAGCAGGAGCAGGAGGAGGAGTAGGAGGAGCAGTAGGAGGAGTAGCGAGAGCAGGAGGAATAGCAGGAGGAACAAGAGCAGGAGGAGAAGGAGGAGGAAGAGGTGGAGGAGGAGGAAGAGAAGGAGTAGGAAGAGAAGGAGGAGGAGCACGAAAAGGAGGAGGAGGAACAGGAGGAGCAGGAGGAAGAGCAGAAGGAGCAGGAGGAGGTGCAGGAGCAGGAAGAGCAGAGCAGGAGTAGGAGCAGGAACTGGAAGAGTAAGATGAGGAGGAGCAAGCGGAGGAACAGGAGTAGGAAGAGCACGAGCAGTAGGACCAGGAGGAGGAGCAAGTGCAGGAGGAGAAGCACGAGCAGGAGGAGCAGGAGTAGGAGCAGGAGGAGAAGGGGCAGTAGGGGGAGCAGGAGCAGGAAGAGCAGGAGCAAGAGGAAGAGGAGCAGGAGAAAGAGCAAGATCAGGAAGTGCAGGAGCAGGAAGAGCAGGAGGAGGAGGAGCAAGAAGAAGAGAAGGAGAGGGAAGAGCAGGAGGAGGAGGACAAGAAATAGGAGGAGGTGCAGGAGCAGGAGGAGCATAAGGAGGAGCACAAAAAGGAAGAGCAGGAGGACGCGGTGCAGGAAGAGGAGCTGGAGCAGGAAGAGCAGGAGCAGGAGGACTAGGAGGAGGAGCAAAAGCAGGAGGAGGAGGAGAGCAGGAGGAGCAGGAGGAGTAGCAAGAGCAGGAAGAGCAGGAGCTGGAGGACCAGCAGAAGGAGCAAGAGCAGGAGGGGGAACAGGAGCAGGAAGAGCAGGAGGAGGAGGAGCAGGAGCAGGAAGAGCATGAGGAGGAGGAGGTGCAAGAAGAGCAGGAGGAGGAGGAGCAGGTGGAGGAAGAACAGAGCAGGAGCAGGGGGAGCAGGATGAGGAGAAGGAGCAGGAAGAGCAGGAGGAGGAATTAGAGCAGGGGGAGCAGGAGTAGGAGGAGGAGGAGGAGCAGGAGGAGTAGGAGGAGGAGGAGGAGCAGAACCAGGAAGAATAGGAGGAGGAGAGCAGGAGGAGCAGGAGGAGTAACAGGAAGAGAAGGAGGAAGAGCAGGAGGAGGAGTTTGAGCTGGAGCAGGAGCAGCAGCAGGAAGAGAAGGAGCAGGAAGATAAGGGGGAGTAGGAGCATGAGTAGGAGCATGTACAGTAGGAGCAGGAGTTATAGCAGGAGAAAGAAGAGCAGGAGGAGTAGCAGGAGCAGGAAGAGCAGGAGCTGGAGGACCAGCAGAAGGACCAAGTGCAGGAGGGGGAACAGGAGCAGGAAGAGCAGGAGGATGAGGAGCAGGAGTAGGAAGAGCAGGATTTGCGGGAGCAGGAGGAGGAGCAGGAGCAGGAAGAGCAGGAGGAGGATGAGCAGGTGGAGGACCAGGAATAGCAGGAGGAGGAGGAGGAGCAGGAAGATCAAGAGGAGGAGTAACAGGAAGAGGGGCAAGAGGAGCAGGAGGAGGAGCATAAGAGTAGGAGGAGGAGCAGGAAAAGGTACAGGAACAGGAAGAGCAGGACGAGGAGGAGCAGGAGGAGGAGGAGGAGCAGGAAGAGCATGAGGACCTGGAGGAGAAGGAGGAGGAGGAGAAGCAGGAGCAGGAAGAACAGGAGCAAGAGCAGGGTGAGCAGGATGAGGAGCAGGAGCAGGAAGAGCAGGAGGAGGAAGAAGAGCAGGTGGAGCAGGAGGAGCAGGAGGAGGAGGGGCAGGAGGAGCAGGAGGAGGAGGAGGAGCAGGGGCAGGAAGAAAAGGAGGAGGAGAGAAGGAGGAGCAGGAGGAGGAAGAGGAGGAGAAGGAAGAGCAGGAGGAGGAGTTGGAGCCGGAGCAAGAGCAGCAGCAGGAAGAGAAGGAGCAGGAAGAAAAGGGGGAGTAGGAGCAGGAGGAGGAGCATGAGCAGGAAGAGCAGGAGGACGAGCAGTAAGAGGAGGAGCAGGAGCAGGAGGGGCAGGAGGAAGAACAGGAGCAGGATGAGCAAGAGGAGGAGGAGCAAGAGTACCAGGAGCAGGAGGAAAAGGAACAGGAGCAGGAAGAGCATGAGGAGGAGGAGCAGGAAGAGGAGGAGCACGATGTGGAGTAGGAGGAGCAGGAGTGGGAGTAGCAATTGTTGGAGGAGGAGGAGGGGTAGCATGAGGAGGAGGATCAGGAAGAGTAGTGTGCTGCCAATAGGTCTTTGCTCCAGCATCAAGGGAAACTGCAGGAGCAAAACAGCCTCATCTCAGCCTGGGAAGCAAACTGCCTTAGGATTCCGTTTAGTTTCAGTGAAATAAGGCCTTCCTGCAGGCCTCATTCTAGGAATCATGTAACCACCTAAATGGGATCTGGAAAACATAGTAAACATTGCAGTACAAAGCTGTCCTTCTGTATGTACTCTAACTCCCAGAGATAAGTGTGCTGCCAATAGGTCTTTGCTCCAGCATCAAGGGAAACTGCAGGAGCAAAACTGCCTCATCTCAGCCTGGGAAGCAAACTGCCTTTGGATTCCGTTTAGTTTCAGTGAAATAAGGCCTTCCTGCAGGCCCCATTCAAGGAATCATGCAACCACCTAAATGGGATCTGGAAAACATAGTAAACATTGCAGTACAAAGCTGTCCTTTCTGTATGTACTCTAACTCCCAGAGATAAGTGTGCTGCCAATAGGTCTTTGCTCCAGCATCAAGGGAAACTGCAGGAGCAAAACTGCCTCATCTCAGCCTGGGAAGCAAACTGCCTTTGGATTCCGTTTAGTTTCAGTGAAATAAGGCCTTCCTGCAGGCCCATTCAAGGAATCATGCAACCACCTAAATGGGATCTGGAAAACATAGTAAACATTGCAGTACAAAGCTGTCCTTTCTGTATGTACTCTAACTCCCAGAGATAAGTGTGCTGCCAATAGGTCTTTGCTCCAGCATCAAGGGAAACTGCAGGAGCAAAACTGCCTCATCTCAGCCTGGGAAGCAAACTGCCTTTGGATTCCGTTTAGTTTCAGTGAAATAAGGCCTTCCTGCAGGCCCCATTCAAGGAATCATGCAACCACCTAAATGGGATCTGGAAAACATAGTAAACATTGCAGTACAAAGCTGTCCTTTCTGTATGTACTCTAACTCCCAGAGATAAGTGTGCTGCCAATAGGTCTTTGCTCCAGCATCAAGGGAAACTGCAGGAGCAAAACTGCCTCATCTCAGCCTGGGAAGCAAACTGCCTTTGGATTCCGTTTAGTTTCAGTGAAATAAGGCCTTCCTGCAGGCCCCATTCAAGGAATCATGCAACCACCTAAATGGGATCTGGAAAACATAGTAAACATTGCAGTACAAAGCTGTCCTTTCTGTATGTACTCTAACTCCCAGAGATAAGTGTGCTGCCAATAGGTCTTTGCTCCAGCATCAAGGGAAACTGCAGGAGCAAAACTGCCTCATCTCAGCCTGGGAAGCAAACTGCCTTTGGATTCCGTTTAGTTTCAGTGAAATAAGGCCTTCCTGCAGGCCCCATTCAAGGAATCATGCAACCACCTAAATGGGATCTGGAAAACATAGTAAACATTGCAGTACAAAGCTGTCCTTTCTGTATGTACTCTAACTCCCAGAGATAAGTGTGCTGCCAATAGGTCTTTGCTCCAGCATCAAGGGAAACTGCAGGAGCAAAACTGCCTCATCTCAGCCTGGGAAGCAAACTGCCTTTGGATTCCGTTTAGTTTCAGTGAAATAAGGCCTTCCTGCAGGCCCCATTCAAGGAATCATGCAACCACCTAAATGGGATCTGGAAAACATAGTAAACATTGCAGTACAAAGCTGTCCTTTCTGTATGTACTCTAACTCCCAGAGATAAGTGTGCTGCCAATAGGTCTTTGCTCCAGCATCAAGGGAAACTGCAGGAGCAAAACTGCCTCATCTCAGCCTGGGAAGCAAACTGCCTTTGGATTCCGTTTAGTTTCAGTGAAATAAGGCCTTCCTGCAGGCCCCATTCAAGGAATCATGCAACCACCTAAATGGGATCTGGAAAACATAGTAAACATTGCAGTACAAAGCTGTCCTTTCTGTATGTACTCTAACTCCCAGAGATAAGTGTGCTGCCAATAGGTCTTTGCTCCAGCATCAAGGGAAACTGCAGGAGCAAAACTGCCTCATCTCAGCCTGGGAAGCAAACTGCCTTTGGATTCCGTTTAGTTTCAGTGAAATAAGGCCTTCCTGCAGGCCCCATTCAAGGAATCATGCAACCACCTAAATGGGATCTGGAAAACATAGTAAACATTGCAGTACAAAGCTGTCCTTTCTGTATGTACTCTAACTCCCAGAGATAAGTGTGCTGCCAATAGGTCTTTGCTCCAGCATCAAGGGAAACTGCAGGAGCAAAACTGCCTCATCTCAGCCTGGGAAGCAAACTGCCTTTGGATTCCGTTTAGTTTCAGTGAAATAAGGCCTTCCTGCAGGCCCCATTCAAGGAATCATGCAACCACCTAAATGGGATCTGGAAAACATAGTAAACATTGCAGTACAAAGCTGTCCTTTCTGTATGTACTCAACTCAAAGAGATAAGTGTGCTGCCAATGGGTCTTTGCTCCAGCATCAAGGGAACCGCAGGAGCAAAACTGCCTCATCTCAGCCTGGGAAGCAAACTGCCTTTGGATTCCGTTTAGTTTCAGGGAAATACGGCCGTCCTGCAGGCCCCATTCAAGGAATCATGCAACCACCTAATTGGGATTTGGAAAACATAGTAAACATTGCAGTACAAAGCTGTCCTTTCTGTATGTACTCTAACACTAATAATGCAAAAGGATGGAGAGGGTAAACAGACTTCCATTGTGAAAAAGTTCTTCCGTTGATGGGAAATGGTTATGTGTCAATTTAAAGTACAGCGTGGTAAGTCAAAGATGCGTGTTGTAATGTTTAAGTTTAATGGTAAGTGAATTAAAAAAATATCCAAAAAAAAAACATAGATTTAAAGCCTGCAATGCCATTAAGTACATACCTATCGATAATCACCCTAAATGTAAATGGTCTGAATACACCAATCAAAAGACATAGAGTCACTGAATGGAGAAAAAAAAACAAGACCCATCTATATGCTGCCTACAAGAGACTCACTTCAAACCCAAAGACTTACACAGACTGAAAGTAAAGGGATGGAAAAAGATATTTCATGCAACTAATAGGGAAAAAAAGCAGGAGTTGCAGTACTTGTATCACACAAAATAGACATCAAAACAAAGAAAGTAATAAGACATAAAGAAAGACATTACATAATGATAAAGGGGTCAGTCCAACAAGAGTATATAACTGTTATGAATATTTATACACTCAACACAGGATCACCTAAATATGTGAAACAAATACTAACAGAATTAAAAGGGGAAATAGAATGCAATGCATTTATTTTAGAAGACTTCAACACACCACTCCCTCCAAAGGACAGATCAACCAGACAGAAAATAAGTAAGGAGACAGAGGCACTGAACAACATATTACAACAGATAAACCTAATGGACATCTACAGAACACTCCATCCAGAAGCAACAGGATACATATTCTTCTCACATGCACATGGAACATTTTCCAGAGTAGATAATATACTAGGCCACAAAAAGAACCTCAGTAAATTTTTAAAGATTGAAATTGTACCAACCAGCTTCTTACACCACAAAGGTATGCAACTAGAAATAAATTACACAAAGAAAACGAAAAAGCCCACAAACACATAGAGGCTTAATAATAAATGGATCAATAACCAAATAAAGACAGACATCAAGCAATATATGGAGACAAATGACGGCAATAATTCAAAACTGCAAAATCTGTAGGATGCAGCACAGGCCATGCTAAGAGGGAAGTACATTGCAGTATAGGCCTACCTCAGGAAAGAGAACACAATCCCATTTGAACAGTCTAAACTCAAAAAAGAAAAACAGATGATGCCCAAAGTCAGTAGAAGGAGGGACATAATAAAGGTTAGAGTAGAAATAAATAAAGTTGAGAAGAATAAAACAATAGAAAGAATCAAAGAGAGCAGGAGCTGGTTCTTCAAGGCAATAAACAAGAGAGATAAACCCCTAGCCAGACTTATCAAGAAAAAAAGAGTCTTCACACCACCTAAATAGAATCAGAAATGAGAAAGGAAAAATCACCACAAACACCACAGAAACACAAAGAACTATTAGAGAATACTATGAAAAATTATATGCTAACAAACTGGATAACCTAGAAGAAAGGGACAGCTTTCTAGAAAAATACAACCTTCCAAGGCTGACCCAGAAAGAAACAGAAAATCTCAACAGACCAATCACCAGCATCAAAATTGAACTGGTAAGCAAAAAACTACGTAAGACAAAATGCCTGGACCAGATGGTTTCACTGCTGAGTTTTATCAAACATTTAGTGAAGACCTAATACCCATTCTTCTTAAAGTTTTCCAAAAAGTAGAAGAGGAGGGAATACTCGCAAACTCATTCTACGAGGCCAGCATCACTCTAATACCAAAACGAGGCAAAGACAACACAAAGAAAGAAAACTAAAGACCGATATCCGTAATGAACATAGATGCAAAAACACTCAACAAAATATTAGCAAACGGAATTCAAAAATACATCAAAAAGATCATCCATCATGATCAACTAGGATTTTTTCCTGGGATGCAAGGATGGTACAACATTCGAAAATCCATCAACAACATCCACCAAATCAACAAAAAGAAGGACAAAAACCACATGATCATCTCCATAGATGCTGAAAAAGCATTAGACAAAACCCAACATCCATTCATGATAAAAACTCTCAACAAAATGGGTACAGAAGGCAAGTACTTCGGCATAATAAAGGCCATACATGACAAACCCACAGCCAACATCATACTTAACAGCAAGAAGCTGAAAGGTTTTCCTTTAATATCAGGAACAAGACAAGGATGCCCACTCTCCCCACTTTTATTCAACATAGTTATGGAGGTCCTAGCCATGGCAATCAGACAACACAAAGAAATAAAAGGCACCCACATTGGCAAGGAAGAAGTTAAACTGTCCCTGTTTACAGATGACATGATATTGTGCAAAAAAAAAAAACCCTAAAGAATCCACTCTAAAACTACTAGTTCCAATATCTGAATTCAGCAAAATTGCGGGATACAAAATTTATACAAAGAAATCTGCTGCATTCCTATACACTAACAAAGAACTAGCAGAAAGAGAAATCAGGAAAACAATTCCATTCACAATTGCATCAAAAAGAATAAAATACTTAGGAATAAACCTAACCATGGAAGTGAAAGACCTATACACTGAAACCTCCAAGACCCTCATGAGAGAAATTAAAGAAGAGACTAATAAATGCAAACACATCCTGTGCGCATGGATAGGAAGAATTAATACTGTCAAAATGGCCATCCTGCCTAAAGCAATCCACAGATTCAATGCAATCCCTATCAAAATACCAACAGTATTCTTCAACAAACTAGAGCAAACAGTTCTAAAATTCATATGGAACCACAAAAGACCCCAAACAGCGAAAACAATCCTGAGAGGGAAGAGTAAAGCATGGGGGATTATGCTCCCCAACTTCGTACTCTACCCCAAAGAAACATTAATCAGTACAATTTGGTACTGGCACAAGAACAAACCCATCGACCAACTGAACATACTAGAGAGCCCAGATATTAACCCAAGCATATATGTTCAATTAATATATGATCAAGGAGCCATGGACATACAATGGGGAAATGACAGCCTCTTAAACAACTGGTGTTGGCAAAACTGGACACCTACCTGTAAGAGAATGAAACTGGACTATTGTCTAACCCCATACACAAAAGTAAACTCAAAATGGATGAAAGACTTGAATGTAAGTCATGAAACCATAAAGCTCTTAGAAGCAAACATAGGCAAAAATTTCTTGAATATAAATATGAACAACTTTTTCCTGAATGTACCTCCTCGGGCAAGGGAAACTAAAGCAAAAATGAACAAATGGGACTATATCAAGCAAAAAAGCTTCTGTACAGCAAAGGACACCATCAGCAGAACAAAAAGCATCCTACACCATGGGAGAATATATGTGTAAATGACATATCCAACAAGGGGTTAACATCCAAAATATACAAAAAACTCACACGCCTCAACACCCAAAAAGAAAATAACCCAATTAAAATATGCGCAGAGGATACGAATAGACAATTCTCCAAGTAGAAATTCAGATGGCCAACAAGGACATGAAAAGATGCGCCACATTGCTAATTATCAGGAAAATGGAAATTAAAACCGCCATGAGATATGGCCTCACAACAGTTAGCGTGGCCAGTATCAAAAATACTAGCAACAACCACTGGCAAGGATGTGGAGAAAGGGGAACCCTCTTACACTGTTGGTGGGAATGTAAGCTACTTCAACCACTGTGAAAAGCACTATGCAAGTTCATCAAAAAAGTAAAAAGAGAAATACCATTTGACCCAGGAACTCCTAGAAATTTACTCAAAGAATATAATTTCTCTGATTCAAAAAGACATATGCACCCCTGTGTTCATTGCAGCCCTATTTACAATAGCCAAGATAT
>JAVSCE010008515.1:0-114715 GCA_032199065.1 Smutsia gigantea | reverse complement strand
AGGCATGCTGCACACACCCTCTCAGCACACGATTCCCGACCTCTGCTGCACACCTGTGTGCACTCCCATTGCATGGCTGGCTGCCACTGACCTGCACCTGAGGGCTCAGCAGCCTGGTGACTTGCCACCACCCTTATCCCGGGCATCTTGCCATTGTGCCACTCTTCCTGCAACCGATCTGTTAACCAAGCACCCCTGCCATGCCTACAGGGTGGTCCCACCAACAATCCCACCAGCAACCACAGCTCTGATCACAGTCTCTGTGGAGTGAAACCACCCACCTAAGCAGACGGAGATAAACCACTGCCAGCAGACAGGCACAAGTGACCCTACCCATTGCCTACCAACAGCAGCTGGGGCTCCAAAGAAGAGGAGAACCTGACACTGGGAAGAAAAGGTTCTTGATATTCTCAGCACCATAGGATGACTTCTTCATAAAGCCATTACTATCTAGGCCAGGAAGCATAGCAGAGCCATCCAATACAAAGGGGAAACACAGAAACCCTCACAAAATGGGGAGGCAGAGGAGAATGTTCCAAACAAAACTACATGATAAGACACCAGAAAGTGGGCTAAATGAAATAGACGTCACGAATATTCTTGAAAAGAGTTCAAACTAAAAGTTAAAAATATGCTCACTGGTCTGTGGATAAGTATTGACGATCTCAGGGAGGACTTCAGTGAAGACATACAAGAGTTGAAAACACAGGAACTGAAATGAAACACAAAATGGAAGGAATGAATAACAGACTGCTGCAAGCAGACAAGACAGGCAGCAAGAACAGGAATACAACAAAGCTGAGAACAGAGAGAAAAGAGGATCCCTAGGAATGAAAAAATGGTAAGAGACCTGTGTGACGACCCCATAAAGAACAACAGTCACATGATAGGGGTTCCAGAAGGGGAAGAGAGACACAAAAGGATAGAAAGTCTCTGAGGAAATCACCTGAAAACTTCCCCAATCAGGGAAAGGAAATAAACACTCAGGTCATGGAAGCACAGAGAGTCTTACAAAAGGAACCCCAGGAAGACAACATCAAGACATACAATAATTAAAATGGCAAAGATCAAGGATAAGGAGAGAGTATTGACAGCAGCCAGCCAGAGAGAGAAAAATGATTAATTATAGCAGAAACCCCATCAGGCTATCCACAGACTTCTCAGCAGAAACTATGCACCCAGAAGGGAGTGGCAGGAAATATTTAATTCACTGAAACAGAAGGACCTTCAACCAAGAATCCTCTACCCAGCAAGATTATTATTTAAATTTGAAGCAGGTATTAAACAATTTCCAGATAAAGAAAAGTTGATGGAATTCACTACCATTAAGCCAGATATACAGGATATTTTAAAGGAGCTGCTATAGATGGAAATGTTCCTAAGGCTGAACAGTTTTGATTACAACAACTAATACAGAAAGTGTGGAGGAGGGGGAAGAAGAGAAAAGTACTTTAAGATTGTGTTTGAAATAGAGCAATCAGCAACTTTATATTACAGACTGTTATGTAGGCGAGAAGCTATCCTTGAACCATTGGTAGCCACAAAACTATAGCCTACAATAGATACACAAAAAATTAAACAGAAACCCAATCACATTAAAGAAAACCATCAAATAACAAGAGAAGAGTATAGAAAGGAAGAAAGGAACAGAGAGGAGCTATAAAAACAACCAGAAAAATTTTAATAAAACGGCAGTAAGTACATACCTATCAACAAGTACCTTAAATGTAAATGGATGGACTGCCAATCAAAAGACACACAGTGGCAGAATGGACAAAAAAAGAAAACCCATCTATATGCTTTCTACAAGAGACTCATTTCAGACCCAAAGACATACACAGATTAAAGTGAAGAGATGGAAGAAGATATTCCATGCAAATAACAGGGAGAATAAAGATTAGCAGTACTTATATCAGACAAAATTGATTTCAAAACAAAGGAAGTAACAAGAGACAAAGAAGGACATTACATAATGATAAAGGGGTCAGTCCATGAAGAGGGTATAACCATTATGAATATCTATGCACAAAACTTAGGTATACCTAAATATGTAAAGCAAATACTAAAGAATTAAAGGAAGGAAATAAATTGCAACATGTCCATTTCAGGAGACTTTAACACACCACTCACATCAATAGATCGACCAGACAGAAAATAAGTAAAGAAACAGAGACACTGAGCAACACAGAACAGATGGGCCTAACAGACATCTACAGAACACTCCACCCAAAAGCAGCAAGGTACACATTTTTTTCACATGTGCATGGACCTTTTTCCAGAATAGATCACATACTAGGCCACAAGAAGAGCTTCAATAAATTTAAAAAGATTTATACTGTATCAAGCAGCTTCTCAGACCACAATGGTATGAAATTAGAAATAAATTACACAAAGGAAACATAAAAGCCTACAAACAGATGGAGACTAAACAACATGTTTCTAAATAATCAGTGGATCAATGACCAAATTAAAACAGAAATAAAGTAATACATGGAGACAAATGAAAACAAAAATACAACAGTCTAATATTTGTGAGATGCTGCAAAGGCCTTTCTAAGAGGGAAGTACATAGCAACATAGGCTTACCACAAGAAACAAGAACAATCCCAAATAAACAGTCTAAACTTACAATTAAAGACTAGAAAAAGAACAAATGAAACCCAAAGTTAGTAGAAGGAGGGCCATAATAAAGATCAGAGCAGAAATGAATAATATTGAGAATTTAAAAAATAGAAAAAAATTGAGACAAAGAGCTGTTTGAGAAAATAAACAAAATAGATAAACCCCCAGCCAGACTTATCAAGAAAGAGTATACACACATAAACAGAATCAAACAAAAAAGGAATAATCAAAATGGACACTATGGAAATACAGACCGATTAACAGCAATGAAATCGAGTTGGTAATTAAAAAACTACCTAAAAACAAAACTCCTGGACCAGATGGCTTCACAGTTGAATTTTATCAAACATTTAAAGAAGAGCTAAGGCTGTTCTTAAAGTTTTCCAAAAAGCAGAAGATGAGGGAAGCTTCCAAACTTATTCTATGAGGCTAGCATCATTCTAATACCTAAACCAAAGATAGTAAAAAAAAAAGAAAATTACAGACCAACATCCCTGATAAAGAGATATGCAAAATCCTCAACAAAATATTAGCAAACCTAATTTAAAAATATATCAAAAAAATCATCAATCATGACCAAGTGGTATTTATTCCAGGTATGCAAGGATGGTAAAATTTTTATTAATCAATCAACACCATATAACACATCAACAAAAACGAGGACAAAAATCACATGATCAACTCAATAGATGCTGAAAATGCATTTGACAAAATTCAACATTCATTCATGATAAAAACTCAACAAAATGGTTATAGAGAGTAAGTACCTCAACATAATAAAGGCCATATATGACAAACCCACAGCCAACATCGTAATTAACAGCAAAAAGCAGAAAGCTTTTCCTCTAAGATCAGGAACAAGAAAGGATGCCCACTTTTATTCAACATAGTACTGGAGGTCCTAGCTAAGGCAACCAGACAGCACAAAGAGATAATGGCACCCAAATTGGTAAGGAATGAGTGAAACTGTCACCGTTTGCAGATGACATGACATTATACACAGAAAACTAAACACTTCACCAAAAAAATATTAGAATTAGTAACTGAATTCAGCAATTTAATACACAGAAATCTGTTGTGTTCCTACATATTAACAATGAAATAGCAGACAGAGACATCAGAAAAACAATTCCACTTACCATTGCATCAAAAAAATAAAATACCTATGAATAAACCTACCTTACCAAGAAAGTGAAAGACCTACAAGATACCCATGAGATAAATTAAAGAAAACACCAATAAATGGAAATCTTTCTCATGCTCATGGATAAGAAGAATTAACCTTGTCAAAATGGCCATCCTGCCCGAAGCCAACTGACAGATTTCAAGCAATATCTATCAAAATACCAACAGCATTCTTCGATGAGCTAGAACAAATAGTTCTAAAATCTACATGGAACCACAAAAGACCCTCAGTAGTCAAAGCAATTTTGAGAAAGAAGAACAAAGCTGGGGGGATTATGCTCCCTGATCTCAAGCTCTACTAAAACTACAATTATCAAAATGGTATGGTACTAGCATGAGAACAGACCCATAGATCAATGGGACAGAACAGAAAGCCCAGATATAAAAACAAACATATATGGTCAATTAATATACAATAAAGAAACCATGAATATACAATGGGGAGAAAACAACCTCTTCAATAACTGGTGCTGAGTAAACTGGACACCTACATGTAAGAGAATGAAACTGTATTACTGCTTAACTCCATAAACAAAATTAAACTCTAAATCAATCAAAGACCTGAATGTAAGTCATGAAATCATAAAACTCTTAGAAGATAATAGGCAAAAATCTCTTGAACATAAATATGAGTTTTTTCCTGGACACATCTCCACAGGCAATGGAAACAAAATAAAAAATGAACAAGTGGGACTATGTCAAATTAAAAGCTTCTGTATAGCAAAGGACATCATCAGCAGAAAAAGAAGGCAACCTACAGTATGGGAGAATATATCTGTAAGTAATTTAATCCATAAGCAGTCAATATACAAAATATATAAAGAGCTCATATGACTCAACATCAATTAAAAAAACCTGATTAAAAAATGGGCAGAAGACCTGCACAGACATTTCTCCAAAGACTCAATATAAATGGCCAACAGGAACATCAAAGATGTGCTAATCATCAGGGAAATACAAATCAAAACCACAATGACATTATCACCTCACACCAGTCAGAATGACCACTGTCCAAAAGACAAAAAATAACAAATGCTGGTGGGAATGAAAAGTGGTGCAGCCACTGTGGAAAGCAGTATGGAGGTTCCTCAAAAAACTGAAAATAGAAATACGACTTGACACAACAATTCCAGATCTGGGAATTGACCTCCCAAAAATGAAATCCCTGATCCAAAAAGACATATGCACTCCTACGTTTACTGCTGCATTATTTACAATAGCCCAGATATGGAAGTAACTTGGTGTCCATCAGTAGATGAATGGATAAGATGTGGTACATATACACAATGGAATATTATTCATCCATAAAAAAAGAAATGCTCCCTTTGCAACAACATGGATGGAGCTGGAGGGTATTATGCTCAGTGAAATAAGCCAGGTGGAGAAAGACAAATACCATATAATTTCACTTATTTGTGGGCTATAAATACAAAGCCAAACAGCATGAACAAAAGAGCAGTAGACTCACATACTTTGAGAAAGGAATGATGGCTACCATGGGGGAGGGGCTGGGGAGAGTGGACAGGGAGGGTGAGGGGGATAAAGTGGCACAAAAATTCTTAATCATAATATGTCAGTCACAGGCATAATAGTACAGCATGGAGAATATACACATTGATCCTGTAACATGTGCCTATGCTGACAGATAGTAACTAACTGCACTAGTGGGGGTGAGGATTTAATAATATGGGTAACTACTGAACCACTGTGTTGTATACCTGAAACTAAAATAAGACTATATAAATTAAAAAAAAGAAAAAATGACTACAAGTCTACTAAGTAAGTTGCCTGAATAAAAAAATTTTTAAATCACTTTAGTAAGTCACTTCTATAAATGCTACAGATAGTAAGCTGCCTTAGGCAGAAGCCACGGTTTATCTTTCCTAGTAGCATAGCTGCAAATGGTAGGTGATCGATCACTAGTTGTAACCCAAATGAGCAGCTGGCCACCAGCAGCTGGATTCTAACAGCCAGCAGCACTTACCATCTCAGGCAGAGTTCCAAGGGGGAAGTGTGAACAAGGCCAGCCAAGCCAACAGCCACACGCAGTGGCAGGGCCCAGGCCGATCACAGGATGACCCATTTCAACATAGTACTGCAGGTCCTAGCCACGGCCATCAGACAACAAAAAGAACTAAAAGGCATCCAGATTAGCAAGGAAGAAGTTAAACTGTGCCTGTTTGCAAATGACATGATATTGTACATAAAAAACCCTAAAGAATCCATTCCAAAACTACTAGCTCTAATATCTGAATTCAGCAAAGTGGTGGGATACAAAATTAATACGCAGAAATCTGTGACATTCCTATACACTAACAATGAACTAGCAGAAAGAGAAATCAGGAAAACAATTCCATTCACAATTGCATCAAAAATAATAAAACACCTAGGAATAAACTTAACCACAGAATTTAAAGACCTATACTCTGAAAACTACAGGACACTCATGAGAGAAATTAAAGAAGATACCGATAAATGGAAACACATCCTGTGCTCATGGATAGGAAGAATTAATATTGTCAAAATGGCCATCCTGCCTAAAGGAATCTACAGATTAAATGCAATTCCTGTCAAAACACCAACAGCATTCTTCAAGGAACTAGAGAAAATCATTCTAAAATTCATATGGCACCGAAAAAGACCCTGAATAGCCAAAGCAATACTGAGAAGTAAGAATAAAGCTGGGGAGATTATGCTCCCCAAGTTCATGCTCTACCAAAAAGCCATATTACTCAGGACAATTTGGTACCTGCACAAATACAGACCCATAGACCAATGGAACAGACTAGAGAGCCCTGATATAAACCCTACCATATGTGGTCAATAAATATATGAGAAAGGAGCCATGGATATACAATGGGGAAATGACAGCCTCTTCAACAGCTGGTGTTGGCAAAACTGGACAGCTACATGCAAGAGAATGAAACTGGATTATTGTTTAACCCCATACACAAAAGTAAACTCGAAATGGATCAAGGACCTGAATTTAAGTCATGAAACCATAAAACTCTTAGAAGACAACATAGGCAAAAATCTCCTGAATATGAGCATGAGTGACTTCTTGAACGCATCTCTTTGAGCAAGGGAAACAAAAGCAAATATGAACTCATGGGACTTCATCAAACTAAAAAGTTTCTGTACGGCAAAGGACACCATCAACAGAACAAAAACGCATCCTACTGTATGGGAGAATATATTTGTAAATGACATATCAGACAAGGGGTTAACATCCAAAGTATATAAAGAACTTAACACACCTCAACACACAGAAAGCCAATAAGCCCATTAAAAAATTGGCAGAGGATATGAAGAGAGAGTTCTCCAAAGAAGAAATTCCGATGGCCAACAGGCACATGAAAAGATGCTCCACATCACTAATCATCAGGGAAATGCAAATTAAAACCACAATGAGATATCATCTCACACCAGTGAGGATGGCCAGCATCCGACTAAACAACAAATACTGGAGGGAATGTGGAGAAAGAGGAACCCTCCTACACTGCTGGTGGGAATGTAAGCTAGTTCAACCATTGTGGAAAGCAGTATGGAGGTTCCTCAGAAAACTAAAAATACAAATACCATTTGACCCGGGAATCCCACTCTTTGGAATTGACCCAAAGAATACAACTTCTCAGATTTAAAAAGACATATGCACCCCAATGTTTATTGCAGCACTTTTTACAATAGCCAAGATATGGAAGCAACCTAAGTGTCCATCAGTAGATGAATGGATAAAGAAGATGTGGTACATATACCCAATGGAATCCTATTCAGCCATAAGAAGGAAACAAATCTTACCATTTGCAACAACATGGATGGAGCTGGAGGACATTATGCTCAATTAAATAAGCCAGGCAGAGAAAGACAAGTGCCAAATGATTTCCCTCATTTGTGGAGTATAACAATGAAGCAAAACTGAAGGAACAAAATAGCAGCAGACTCAGAGACTCCAAGAAGGAACTAGTGGTTACCAAAAGGGAGGGGTGAGGGAGGGTGGGTGGGGAGGGTGAGAGAAGGGGATTGTGGGGTATAATGTTTAGTACACATGGTGTGGGGGATCACGGGGAAAACAGTGTAGCACAGAGAAGGCAAACAGTGAATCTAGGGCATCTTACTACACTGATGGACAGTGAGTGCATTCGGATATGGGTGGGGACTTGATAATATGGGTAAATGTAGTAACCGCATTGGTTTTTCATGTGAAACCTTCATAAGAGTGTATATCAATAGTACCTTAATAAAAAAAAAGGAAAAATAATGCCACCAGCATGTGTTCCTCAGTGACATGGTTATAATGACTGGTTTTTCTTTGCTATCCTCTCCATTTTTTTTTTGTATCATCTTCCAGGTATACGAATTCTCGTAAAAAATGGGGGGCAATACAAGTTATTTTTTATAAAAACAAAGTTGTGTAGATAACTAGCCTTTAGTATTAAGCAACAGGGCTTTCTGGTAACCCTGGCCCTGTCCTCACACTGTGTATGAAGGACACACATGGGAGGGATGGGAAAGAAAATGCAGACAATGGAAGATGAGAAAACACAGAGGGGTGGCAGCAGGTCCAGCCAGTGAACCCCACTTGAAAACCACCCATAACTAATGGTAGGGGATGTTACAGAGCTGTTTAAAATGATAGCTCTTCAGAAAAACAATTCCATTCACAATTGCATCAAAAAGAATAAAATACCTAGGAATAAACCTAACGAAGGAAGTGAAAGACCTGTACTCTGAAAACTACAAGACACTCCTAAGAGAAATTAAAGAGGACACTAACAAATGGAAATGCATCCCATGCTCTTGGCTAGGAAGAATAAATATTGTCAAAATGGCTATACTACCTAAAGCAATCTACAGATTCAATGCAATCCCTATCAAACTACCAACAGCTTTCTTCAATGAACTGGAACAAATAATTCTAAAATTCATATGGAACCACAAAAGACCCCGAATAGCCAAAGCAATCCTGAGAAGGAGGAATAAAACAGGGGGAATTACACTCCCTGACTTCAAGCTCTACTACAAAGCCACAGTAATCAAGACAATTTGGTATTGGCACAAAAACAGACCCACAGACCAGTGGAACAGAATAGAAAATCCAAACATTAACCCAAACATATACAGTCAATTAATATTTGATAAAAGTGCCTTGGATATACAATGGGGAGATGACAGCCTCTTCAGCAGCTGGTGTTGGAAAAACTGGACAGCTACATGTAAGAGAATGAAACTGGACTACTGTCTAGCCCCATACATAGAGGTAAACTCAAGGTGGATCAAAGACTTGAATGTAAGTAATGAAACCATAAAACTCTTAGAAAAAAACATAGGCAAAAATCTCTTGGACATAAACATGAGCAACTTCTTCATGAACATATCTCCCCGGGCAAGGGAAACAAAAGCAAAAATGAACAAGTGGGACTATATCAAGCTGAAAAGCTTCTGTACAGCAAAGGACACCATCAGTAGAACAAAAAGACATCCTACAGTATGGGAGAATATATTCATAAAAAACGTATCTGATAAAGGGTTGACATCCAAAATATATAAAGAACTCATGCACCTTAACAAACAGAAAGCAAATAATCCAATTAAGAAATGGGCAGAGGACATGAATAGACACTTCTCCAAAGAAGAAATTCAGATGGCCAACAGGCACATGAAAAGATGCTCCACATCGCTAATCATCAGAGAAATGCATATTAAAACCACAATGAGATATCACCTCACACCAGTGAGGATGGCCAACATCCAAAACACAAACAACAACAAATGTTGGCGAGGATGTGGAGAAAAGGGAACCCTCCTACACTGCTCGTGGGACTGCAAATTAGTTCAACCATTGTGGAAAGCAGTATGGAGGTTCCTCAAAAAACTCAAAATAGAAATACCATTTGACCCAGGAATTCCACTCCTAGGAATTTACCCTAAGAATGCAGCAGCCCAATTTGAAAAAGGACAGATGCACCCCTATGTTTATCGCAGCACTATTTACAATAGCCAAGAAATGGAAGCAACCTAAGTGTCCATCAGTAGATCAATGGATAAAGAAGATGTGGTACATATACACAATGGAATATTATTCAGCCATAAGAAGAAAACAAATCCTACCATTTGCAACAACATGGATGGAGCTAGAGGGTATTATGCTCAGTGAAATAAGCCAAGCCGAAAAAGACAAGTATCAAATGATTTCACTCATATGTGGAGTATAAGAACAAAGAAAAAATACTGAAGGAACAAAACAGCAGCAGACTCACAGAACCCAAGAACGGACTTATAGTTACCAAAAGGAAAGGGACTGGGGAAAATGGGCGGGAAGGGAGGGATACAGAGGAAAAAAGGGGCATTACGATTAGCAGATATAATGTTGGGGGGGGCACGGGGAGGGCAGTACAACTCAGAGAAGACAAGTAGTGATTCTATAGCATCTCACTACGCTGATGGACAGTGACTGTAATGGGGTTGGTGGGGGGGACTTGATGAAGGGGTAGTTTAATAATCGTAATATTGCACATGTAATTGTAAATTAACGATAATAAAATAAATTATATTAAAAAAAATTGATAGCTCTTTATATACAGATAAACCACACATGGTCTGTCCACACAGTGGAATATTATTCAGCCACAAAAAGGAATTAAGTCCTGACATGTGCTATAATGTGGATTTATGTTGAGAACACTGTGCTGAGTGAAAGAAGCCAAATACAAAAGTCTGCATGTCACAGTATATGAAAGGTCTAGAATATGAAAATATATAGAGGCAGGTAATATCTTGGTTGTTGCCAAGGGGCTGGAAGACGGGGAAATGGGGAGTGACTGCTAATGGGAATAGGGATTTTTGGTGGGTGATAAAATGTTCTGGATTTAGATAGTGGCCACGGCTACACAGTGCTGTGAATGTACTAAAAATTATTAAGTTGCACAGTTTAAAAGATACATTTTATGGCATGTAAAATCTAAAACTATGTTGGTTCTAAAGCCTAGTAATGCAGGGGAAAAGCCTTTCTTTTAAAGAGCAGAAAGGAAATCAGCACACGCAATTGTTCACAACTTCCTAAAACAAAGCAAAGATGTGGGAGGAGACTACATATCAAAGTGGTAGACTTAAGCTAACTTGAATGTTTCTTATTTCCTCATTGAGAAATCATAAAATCTGTCTTTCTATACCTTTACAGTCATAGAAACAATCTTATTTCCAAAGCTACCTGTACTGTACGTCCACCTACCTGATGTTCATTTCAGGGGCCTGATCCCGGCACTCAGGTCCAGCAGCTCCAGGAGACCCTCCTGGAAGAGATCCTACAGGCTATTCCTATTTTGGTGTAAGTGCTCCCATAACCCCATGGTGAGAGCCCACGAGCCCATCCACTGATGGATAGCCCAATATCCACATCCACGTTCATGAGCGCCTTGGAGGTGCCGAGATGTGGTTTCCACCAGGAATAAGGTCTACGTCCAGTTCAAGGAGAAGCCACAGACTCTTAGGAGAGGCAGGAACTGGGACAGAGCTTTGTGGAAGAGTTCCACACACCATGCTCCAGAACCCAGAGGAAAGGGCCTGTCTCTCTGAATGTTAACCTCCAGCCTGAAATTCTTCCAACTTGTCATCCTGATCACACCACCCCTGCTCAAAACTCTTCGGTAAAATAACAAACAAATAAACAAACAAAAACTCTTGGCTGCCCTGAGCGTTTCTCAGGACAGGAAGAAACCATGCTTCACCCATCTCCCACCTGCCTCCAGAGGAGCCCCTTTGAGGAAGCCTCTTCAGGAAGGCTCTGACCTCCAGGCCTTCCTGGAGGTGCATCAACTCATCTCAAATGTCTTCTGCTCAAAAAGGCCTTCTTGACCACCCAGTAGCAGCAGCATGCAACCCGATTCGCTCACATCATTATACCTGTGAGAACTGTTTTCTCTGGGTGCACCGTGTGACGACTCAGTGGGGAGTAACCGTCACAAAGGCAGGGCGCTCTGTTGGTTACCACTGCCTCCCCAGCACCTTAGGCTGACCGACACACAGGGACTCTCTCCTCTTCCTGCCCTCTGCCAGACGGGCCTTGCCCTGCTTCCTCAACAGGCTGGCTCTGCCTGGGCCTTCAGAATGCAGGGGCTATGCTGGGCCCCTATGGTGGCTGCTTCTGCCTCAGGGGACACACTGCCTGATGGTACCCACTGGCAGGTCTGCAGGTAAGATTGGCACCCCTCTCTGCCAGTAGACTGTGAGCCCCATAAGGGCAAGGATGGGGTCCGGGTTTTTGCTCCATGGTCCACCCCTGGCTCCTGGCCCACAGCTGGCTGACAGTGACTAACTGCTAAGTGTGCAGGCCATCCCCTGCACTCCCTTGCTTCTCTCTGCCACACTGAACCTCCCAAAGGAGAGCACCTGGATCACCCCTTGCTTTAGCAGGCTATGGCACAGCCTCCCTGTCTTCTCTCACAAGCAAAGCTTTCTGCCATGGATCCTCTAAGACCCTAATCCAGACCTTTGGGGGTCACTTACTCACCAGGATGTGGGGGCTGAGAGCTGGCCACCTGATTCTGCTTGGCTTTCTGCTCCATTTTGGCTTCAATTTCCCTTTTCTTCTGAGCAATGAGCTCTTCCTGGTGAAGTGTGTTCATGTTCATTTTTCTGGACTTGGGAAGAGCAACCCCAAACCACTGGGTAGCCTTTCCTGGGGAAGGAAAAGAAAATACCACAAATCATCCTTGCTCCGCAAACCCAGCGGTGCTACAGAAAAAGCCCAGTTGCTGTTACCACTGAAACTCACATTGTGATTGACATTCATTCACCTCTTTGTTCATGTCCATAAACATGTAACTGGGCCATGTCCCAGGCACTGTATTAGGTGCTAACCAAGAGAAAAAGGGCCCCTGCCCCCATGAGACACACCTTGGGCTGAGGAGACAATAGCCTTATAACAAAAAATGGCTGCAAAATTGTGGTAAGAGCTCTCTGCTAGAACCCAAAAAAGGTGAGAGAATAACAGAGGGACACCTATACAGATAGGGTAGAAAAAAAATAACTGTCAGAAGAGGGAACATTTCAGCTGAAACCAAGAAAAATAAAGAGACAGTCTCCTGAAAAGCCACATGGGGAGAAATCTGGGCTGGATGAAAAACAAAAACAGGTGCAAAAACAAGGCAGGAAGAAGCTTGGTGCATCCAAGGACCAGCAGGGGTCAGTCTGGCCAGAGTGGACCATTCTGGAGATGGGTGGGGGAGGTGTCAAGATAGTGAATCTGGGTTTTACTTTAAGGGGTTTGGGAAGCTGACAAGCAGTATTTTCAAGATCATTCTGGCTACTGATTGGAGAGGGAGCACAGGCAGCAACGAGACCACCCAGATGGCTTGCTGGCTCCAAGCAAAAACTGATAATGCTTTTCAAAGGCGGTAGGCGTGGAGATGGTGATGACACCTCACGTTTACCCACAAAACTCAGAATGAAATCCAAATTCTCAAAGCTGGTTTTCAAGGTTCTGACAGAGATGACACCCCTCCTGACTTCCACCCCATCCTTAATATTTTTCAAATGACAAGAAGGTCCCACCCCAAAGCCTTTGCGCATACGCTTCCGCCTCTTCAGGGAGGCTCTGCCCTCCAGGCCTTCTCAGAGCTAGCATCTTCTCATCTCAAATGTCTTCTGCTCAGAGAGGTTTTCCTTGACCACCCAGTAGCCTACAGCAGCTACAAACACAAAGTATAGAGTCTTATACCTGTGTGTTCGGCCACTGGTTTTGGCAGTGGAGACAGGCATTGCAGCCAGGAGACAGGAAACAGCTCTTTCCTCCCCCCAGGCACCAGCACCTCACCCTGCCACCCCTGACATCACTCCAGAGGCTGAGCAGCTCCAGAGAGTATAGCTTCTGGGCACTAGAGGGCGCCACATAGAAATATGAAACGTCAAAGGAAACTGGTTCAAAGCCAAATCTCAACAGCAGAGAAAAGGGTCGAGTAGGACTGAATTAATAAATCTTCCTGAAAGAGATTACAAAATACAAATCATAAACATGATCATGGAGGTACAGAAAGATAGTCAAGAACTCAGGAACGAATTTAGGACACAGATCTAATCATTGAAGAGTACAATAGAGGATAGTAAAAGCAGGTTAGATACAGTGGAGGAGATGATAAATGAAATAGAAATTAGGGAAGATGAATACAAAGAAGCAGAGGGACAGAGAGAAAAAAACGATCTCTTATAATGAAAGAACACTGAGAGAACTGTGTGACCAATCCAAACGGAACAATATTCGTATTATAGGGGTACCAAAAGAAGAAGAGAGAGAAAAAGGGATAGAAAGTGTCTCTGAGGAAGTAATTACTGAAAACTTCCCCAATCTGGGGAAGGAGATAGTTTCTCAGGCCATGCTAGTGCACAGATCTCCAAACACAACGGACTCAAAGAGGACAACACCAAGACATATAATAATTAAAATGGCAAAGACCAAGAAAAATGACAGACTATTAAAAGCAGCCAAAGAGCGAAATAAGATCACATACAAAGGAGAAAACCCATCAGGCTATCATCAGACTTCTCAGCAGAAACCTTACCGGCCAGAAGGGAGTGGCATGATGCATTTAATGCAATGAAGCAGAAGGGTCTTGAACCAAGAATACTTTATCCAGCAAGATTATCATTTAAATTTGAAGGAGGGATTAAACAATTTCCAGATAAGCAAAAGCTGAGAGAATTTAGCTCCCACAAACCATCTCTACAGTGTATTTTGAATGACTGCTATAGATGGAAGTGTTCCCAAGGTTAAATAACTGTCACCAGAGGTAATAAAAAGGGACAAAGAGTACAGAATATGATACCTAATATATAAAGAATGAAGGAGGGAAAAAACACCCTTTAGATTCTGTTTGTAAAAGCATACTAAGTGAGTTAAGTTAGACAGTTAAACAGCAAAGAAGCGACCCCTGAACCTTTGGTAATGACGAATCTAAAGCCTGCAATGGAAATAAGTACATACTTACCAATAATCACCCTAAATGTAAATGGACTAAATGCACCAATCAAAACACATAGAGTCACTGAATGGATAAAAAAACAAAACCCAACTATATGCTGCCTACAAGAGACTCACTTCAAACCCAAAGACATACACAGACCAAAAGTGAAGGGATGCAAAAAGATATTTCATGCAACTAATAGGGAGAAAAATGCAGGTGTTGCCGTACTTGTATCAGACAAAATAGACTTCAAAACAAAGAAAGTCTCAAGAGACAAAGACGGATAATACATAATGACAAAGGGGTCGATCCAAAAAGAGGATATAACTATTATAAATATCTATGTGCCCAACACAGGAACACCTACATATGTGAAACAAATACTAACAGGATTAAAAGGGGAAATAGAATGCAGTGCATTCATTCTAGGAGACTTCAACACTCCACTCAGTCCAAAGGACAGATCAACCAGACAAAAATAAGTAAGGAGACAGAGACACTGAACAACACATTAGAACAAATGGATCTAACAGACATCTGCAGAACTCTACACCCAAAAGCAGCAGCATACATATTCTTCTCAAGTGCACATGGAACATTTTCAAGAATAGATCATATACTAGGCCACAAAAAGAGCCTCTGTAAATTCAAAAAGATTGAAATTGCACCAACCAGCTTCTTAGACCACAAGGGTATGAAACTAGAAATAAAATATGCAAAGAAAACAAAAAAAGCCTACAAACACATGGAGACTTAACATCATGCTCCTAAATAACCAGTGGATCAATGACCAAATTAAAACAGAGCCCAAGCAATATATGGATACAAATGACAACAATAATTCAACACTGCATTACCTGTGGGACACAGGGAATGCAGTGCTAACAGGGAAGTGTATTGCAATACAGGCCTACCTCAGGAAAGAAGAACAAACCCATACTAACCGTCTAAACTCACAATTAATGGAAATAGAAAAAGAAGAACAAATGAGGCCCAAAGTCAGTAGAAGGAGGGACATAATAAACATTGGAGGAGAAATAAATAAAATCAAGAAGAATAAAACAATAGAGACAATCAATGAAAGCAGAAGCTGGTTCATCGAGAAAATAAACAAAATAGATAAACTTCTATTCAGACATATCAAGAAGAAAAGGGAGTCTACATGAATAAACAGAATCAAAAATGAGAAAGGAAAAATCACTATGGACTGCACAGAGATACAAATAATTATTAGAGAATACTATGAAAAATTATATGCTAATAAACTGGATAACCTAGAAGAAATGGACAGCTTTCTAGAAAAATACAACCTTCCAAGGCTGACCCAGAAAGAAACAGAAGATCTGAACAGACCAATTACTAGCAACACAATTGAACTGGTAATCAAAAAACCAGCTAAGAACAAAACGCCTGGACCACATTGCTTCACCGCTGCATTTTATCAAACATTTAGTGAAGAACTAATACCTATCCTTCTTAAAGTTTTCAAGTAGAAAAGGAAGGAATACTTCCAAACTCATTCTATGAGGCCAGCATCACCCTAATAACAAGAACCAGGCAAAGGCACCACAAAAAAAAGAAAATTACAGACCAACATCCCTGATGAACATTGATGCAAAGATAGTCAACAAAATATTAGCAAACCGAATTCAAAAATACATCAAACAGATCATCCATCACGACCAACTAGGATTTATTCCAGGGATGCAAAGATGGTACAACATTCAAAAATCCATCAACATCATCCACCACATCAACAAAAAGAAGGACAAAAACCACATGATCATTTCCATAGATGCTGAAAAAGCATTCATCAAAATTCAACATCCATTCATGATAAAAACTCTCAACAAGATGGATATAGAAGGCAAGTACCTCAACATAATACAGGCCATATATGACAAACCCATAGCCAACATCATACTTAACAGCAAGAAGGTGAAAGCTTTTCCTTTAAGAACGGGAACAAGACAAGGATGCCCACTCTCTCCACTTTTATTCAACATAGTTCTGGAGGTCCAAGCCATGGCAATCAGAAAACGCAAAGAAATAAAAGGCATCCAGATTGGTAAAGAACAAGTTAAACTGTCCCTGTTGGCAGATGACATGATATTGTACATAAAAAACCCTAAAGAATCCACTCCAAAACTAGTATATCCAGAAATCTGTTGCACTCCTATACACTAATGATGAACTGACACGTAGAGAAATCAGAAAAACAATTCCATTCACAATTGCACCAAAAAGAATAAAATATCTAGGAATAAACCTAAAGACGGAAGTGAAAGACCTATACACTGAAAACTACAAGAGACCCATGAGGGAAATTAAAGAAGATACCAATAAATGGAAACATCCCATGCTCATGGATAAGAAGAATTAATATTGTCAAAATGGCTGTCCTGCCTAAGGCAATCTACAGATTCAATGCAAGCCCTATCAAAATACCAACAGCATTCCTCAACCAGCTAGAGAATATAATTCAAAAATTCATATGGAACCACAAACGACCCCAAATAGCCAAAGCAATCCTGAGAAGGAAGAATAAGGCTGGGGGCATTATGCTCCCTGACTTCAAGCTCTACTACAAGGCCACAGTAATCAAGACAATTTGGTACCGGCACAAGAACAGACCCATAGACCAATGGAACACACTAGAGAGTCCAGATATAAACCCAAGCACATATCGTCAATTAATATACGATAAAGGAGCTATGGTCATACAATGGGGAAATAGCCTCTTCAAAAACTGGTGTTGGCAAAACTGGACGGCTGCATTCAAGAGAATGAAACTGGATTATTGTCTATCCCCATACACAAAATTAAACTTGAAATGGATCAAAGACCTGAATGTAAGTCATGAAACCATAAAACTCTTAGAAGATAACATAGGCAAAAATCTCCGGAATGTAAACATGAGCAACGTTTTCCTGCATGCATCTCCTTAAGCAAGGGAAATGAAAGCAAAAATGAACACATGGGACTACATCAAACTTGAAAGCTTTGTACAACAAAGGACACCATCAACAGAACAAAAAGACATCCTACCATATGGGAGAATATATATAAGGGGCAGAGGCCAAGGCGGTTTAAGCAACAGAGTTTTGTTGCTGTTGACCACTACTGGGTAGCTGCTGACCTACTATGGTCAGCCAAGCTGCAGTCACAGGCGCCCCAGATCGGAAAACCGGGGACATTGAGCCGCAGCGACCCCTGGTGCTCACCGCGCTCACCTACTCAAGCGGGGCCCCAGGGAGAGCGGGGCATGCCAGGGAGGCGCGTTTCACTGCTCAAGTAGAACACCTCCCTCCCACCTCTTGGTCTCCCGCCAGTGAAAAGGCTTCCCTGCCGAGGCCGGGCGGGGAGCCGCTCCTCCTGGGCTGGTAGTCTCAGGGCTCTGTGCCAACCCACTCTTGGCGCTGCGCTCACCCCGTCCGCCCGACGACCTTGCACACCCACCCTTCTGCCCTGGCGGGAGTTTCTCATACAGCCTAGAAGAACTGCTGAATCAGTGGCGTCTGTGAAGCGCCACCTCCAAAACTGTGTGTGAGGCTTTTCTGGGAGGTGCGCAGATTTCCTTGAATTCTCAGAAGGATAGGTGACCTCCACATCAGGGCTTAGTCCTCAGTGGGAAGGGAAGGAAGGGTCCTGGGTGTCCTGTCTCCGTCCACGCCCTCCTGGTTTCGGCCTTGGATCGTCCGCGTCCCAAGCGGTGACAGAATGTAAATACGTAGCGCTCTGGGGGGCGTTGTACCCAGCTTACTCACCCTGGGCCGCCTCCCCCGGCACCCAACCCATCAGTCTCTTCGCCATCATTAGCGTTGGGCCTCACCCGCCCATGGTCGGAACGCCTTTTGTAGTTTCCCATCTACCCAGCACAGGCCAAGACATGCAGTCTTTGAGGCCCTACGTGGCTCTCAGAACTTGTTACCCTACTCCCTCCACACCACCGCCCTCCTTTACCTTTGCCCCCACTTTGACCTTCCCTCCCTTCCCGACTTCTCTTCCTTTTCATTCTCAATTCAAACTTCACCTCCTCCAAGACGACTTCCCTGATTGCCCAGAGTCTGGGTGGATTAGGCTGTCCTTGGGGCTCAGGCAGCCGCTCCATCTGCTGCGGCTCCTCTGCCTGGGTGGGCATGTGTGTCCCAGGAGGAAGGATCCTTATCTGTCTTATTCAGGCTGTGAGGTGCCCACCTCTTCTTAGCTGCATATTGCAGCATAGATTGTGTACAGACCCCCCCAACTCCACGTTCATATATTGAAACCCTAACACCCAGGACCACAGAAGAGAGTGGAGGGAGAGTCTTTCACAAGATAATTAAGTTCAAATGAGGCCGTTTGGGTGGGCACTAACCCAGTGTGACTGGTACCCTTATAAGATTAGGACACACATACACACAGAAGGAAGACCTTGTGAGGGAAGACGGCCATCTACATGCCCAGAAGGGAGGCCTCAGAAGACACCCTGATCTTGGGCTTCCAGCCTCCAGGACTGGGGGACAATACATTTCTGTTGTGTAAGTCGCCAGGAACACAGTACTTTGTTATGGCAGCCTGAGCACACTAAGACACCCAGTAAAGGCTCTGATAAGTTCTGCAGTTAGAAGCCCCTGCGACTGCCCTGGGAAGGGGGAAGAGGATGAGCAGAGAGAGTTCTAACTCTCCAAGTGGGACCCGGGAATGGTGTGCTGGGTGACTGTCCTCACCCAAATGCAGGGTCTGATCCCAGGAGCTCTGGAAGACCCTTGGTCTGTATGGCCCTAGGCCTGCTGAGACAGTTCCTAGAGGGCTTGGGGTGGGTGGGCATGCAGAGCTCATTCTGCTTGTTCATAATACTAGTAATAACCCATGGGAGCAGAGAAGATAGCTGGTGACAAGGGCATCAGCTTTCCTGCACCATTTTATCTCCTCCGCAAAGCAGCTGCCATTAGCGGCCCGTCTCTTGGATGGGGAACCCAGCACGTTGGCCAAGGCCTTTCAGCTGATCAGCGCTGGAGGCAATATTCAAACCTGAGCCCAAGTGCTTAACCTCCCTCTGGCAGAACAACAGGGTGCGGTGGGGCCTGAGGCGCAGGTCACGGGCCCCATCCTGCTCCCGCAGAAGGGAAGTGAGGTGGGCGGAGCCTGGCAGAGAGGAGGAAGCCGTTTATTTTCTGGAAACGGAGGAAGCAGGCCAGGGTGGAGCTGCGGTTTCAGGGGAGAGAAATGTCCTCCAGCATCTGGTTCAGCACCTTGAGGTCATCCAGGAAGCGTGTTGGGGTGAGGATGTGTGACGACCCTGGGCAGGAGCAGAGGGGTGGGGAGATGGGGTCACTGCCTGGGGTCCCCCAACCCGGGTCCCTGGGAACTCCAGGATTGACATTGAGGACTCAGGAGTCTAGACCCCTTAGAAACACAGAGGTACGACCACATACCCTCACCCAGGGCTCCCAGACACAAGCCCTGCAGAGGTTCTAAGCTTTGGGGACCCCACCAGAGTCTGGTGGTCAGCCCACCCCCTAAACCTGGAAATCCAGCCCAAGCCCCAGTTACCCAAGCATGGAGGAGTCCTGCTGTGGGCCCTGCCATGGCACAGAGACCCCGGTTGGGACTCACCAATGAGCACCTCCCACTTGCCATCTGTGGCTCTGGTCACCTCATAGGCCGCCCTCATCTCTGACATGGCCACACCCCCCACGATGTAGATGAGGAGCCGGGATCCTGCACGTGTCTCCATGCCCGCTTTAGTCTTGTGCCAATGGCCTAAGTGGGCGCTTTGACAAGGGAGGTGGGCAGAGGTCAGTTTGGAGACCACACCCCCACCCCCGCTAGCCCCCTCACCCAATGGGTGCCTCTGTAGAAGGGTCCCTAGGGCCCTCACCTGGCAGCAGCCAGGGAGCTGGGTGTGTGGTTGGGGATGGACACGAAGGGCCACAGCTCTCTGTCCAGCCACCTCTGCACAGCATCCTCAGGGCCTGAGACGGAGGCCTGGGAGAGGGCCTCAGAGGGCGGGGCCCAATGCCTAGAGCCCCTCCACTGTGTGTTCAGGAGCCAAGGTCTTGGCAGACAGGTGCCACCATCTCCATCTCTAGCCCCTTGGGGTCACAGAGGCTCCAGGCCTCCAAGGTCCATGGGTTTGGGACCAAGGTCACAGGGCCCCAGACATGTGGAGGGGACAGGACTGCCTCCACAGGGACAGCAGGCAGGAAGCACGGACCTGGTCCTTTGTGCTCTGGATGCTCTGGGCTCCCAGGAAGGGCAGGGGCTGGCACAGGGCAGGGAAAGGGCAGACCAGGGGGCTTTCTAGGTGGCAGGGGGAGACAATAGAGGGGACAGAGGAGGGGTCCCTCTGCCACCCCAATTCCTCAGGTCCCTGCTTGGGGCCCCTCTGGTGGCGCAGACTGGATGTCAGGGAGCATGCCCGTAATGAGGGATCTCTATAAGCCCCGAGGCTTGGTGCTGTGACCACAAAGGGGTTGAGCCACTGCTTGGATGGTGGCACGGGGAGGAAAGGTCCCATAGTTCACACCCTCCACAGGCTCATCCCCACCAGCAGTACCTCCATCATGTTCTTGATGATCGGGGTCCAGCGTGACAGCTGACAGGTCGGCTCCAAGCGCTCCCTCTGCTGCAGTCGGATGAGGTCCTGCAGCCCCACAGCGCAGCGCAGCGGGACCCGTGGGGGAGGTGGGGAGAAGGAGGGGGTCACAGATGGGGCTGGTGGCTCGTCTGTCTTCGGGGTGTTGCAGACAAAGATGGAGAAACAGAACAGAAAGACAGCGTGAGAGAATACGGAAAGAGGGTGAAGAACGCAGAGCAACAGGGGAGCTGAGAGGAGGGCGAGCAGAGATGGGAGCTGGGAGAGAGGACAGCCAGCCGCCAACCAGCAGGGCGGGTGGGTCAGGGGCAATGGGGCGTGGAGGCCCCGGAGAGACAGGAGAGGCTAGGCTGAGAGTTGAGGGAAGGAAGCAACTGTGTGTGCCTGCTTTCCGGGGGCAGAGGTCCTCTGAGAGGTCACCTGTGTGCCCTCGTGCCCATGCTGGGGACCCTATTATCTGCCCCCGGGACTCAGGACCCACGCCCCACACTGCACCGCCACCAGGACCCGGGCTGTGACCACATCTCACCCCTTGGTTATGTGTCCCACGGCTGGGGACAGCCCTGGTGTGCCCTGGCCCTCAGACCTCACCCTGCACAGTGCTCGCTGTCCCCAAGGACCACCCCATGCCCTGTGTACCCAGCCCTGGTGATATGCTCTCTGGCCCACAGGGCCAGACTCTGATTCAATGACCTCTCCCAGGCGTCCCTATGCCATTTGCCCTGTGCCCAGCCTCTGACCCCACAGCCTGCTCCCAGCGTACCCCTGGGCTGGTGACAGTGCCCCCCAGCAGCTCCAGGTCCAGGATAAGGCCGCTGTGGGCCTGCACACTGACGTGCTGGATCAGCTTGAGCAGGTTCTCCTCGCTCACACCTAGAGGTGGCTGACGGGACACTCATGGGGAAGGCGGGATGACAGGAGGCGGCCACGTGGGCTCCTGGGCTAAGCTTGCGCGCTGCAGGAGGGCCTTGCAGGGCTGTGGTGGGGCTGTCCTGCAGTTGGGAGGTCTTCATAAACAAGAGAGCCACTGAGGACAGCAGGAAGGGGAGTCCTAAAGTCAGAACTTCAGGTGGAGAACCAGGAGGGGGGAGGTTGGGGGATCTTCGGGAATTAGTTGAGAGCAGTCCTGGACATGGCGGACTCTATATCAGTGGCACTCTCATGCCATTGAGGGGAGCCCTAGATCGATGGAGGGGTATCTGTGAGGTTTGGCATGCCTGGTGAGAGGGGACATCCCACGCACTGGGGAACTGTGGGAATGGGAGCTTCCCAGGATCACTGGAGCCCCCAGTGAGTGGGGAAATTCCGAGGCCTTCCTGTGCCCCCACGCACCATTCCGCAGAAGGATGTAGAGCATCAGGACACGGATCTTGTTGTAGGCCGGCACTGCTGCATCCAGCGGCACCGGCACCATCAGCTTCATGGCGTCCTTGATCTTCCCGCCCTCTGCATGGGAGCCCATGGCCAAATCCTGCAGGGCTTGGGGACCAGCTGTCCTGTCAGCCATTGTGGCCCAGCAGGGCTGCGACATTCCAGGATCCTTGGCAAGAACTTTGGGGCCCGCTTCCTCCTCTAAGGGCTCAGAAGGTCCCACCTCATCTATCATCGGGCCCCGCCCCTAAACAGATGCTACCACCTCGCAGGCCCAACCCACCACCCCGGTCCTGCCTCTCCACGGGCCCCACCCCTCACCCCGGTCCTGCCTCTCCACGGGCTTCACCCCTCACCCAGGTCCTGATTCTGACCGGGCCCCACCCCTCACCCCGGTCCTGCCTCTCCACCGTCCCCACCACATACCAGGTCCTGCCTCTCCACAGGCCCCACCCACAACCCCGGTCCTGCCTATTCACGGGCCCCACCCCCCACAAAGGTCCTGCCTCTCTACAGACTCCACCCCCCACACCGGTTCTGCCTTTCCACAAGCTCCACCCTCCACCCCAGTCCTGGTTCTCCACGGGCTCCACCCCTCATACAGGTCCCGCCCACGCACACAGGGCACACACCCGTCCCAGGCGGCCTGCACCTGCTCCACACTGCAGTTTCTCCACAGAGCCCCTAAAGGCTTCATGCAGTCCTCGGCTACATTGAGGTGCATGGAGTACTGCGGGGTGGGGGGACAGAGACTGCATCCAGGCCGACAGTCGGGGTGCGGGGTGAAGCGGGGCCGTGGGGGCTGTGGGGAAGGGCGGGCAGCAGGGGTTCCCCGCCCACGCTCATCTTGTTCAGCTCCTTCTGGTACTGAGGCATCTTTTCCAGTATGTGGGACAGGTCTTCGAAGTTGGACTGGGACAGGCGGGGTGTGAGGCCAGGCCCTGCCTCCCGAGGTCCCACCGCCCAATGGGGGCCCCGCCTACATGGTCCGTGGTCAGTCTCTTGCTCTCACAGAATGTCTTCAGAAGCTCTGTGACCCTCCTGGCAGTAAGGGCGGGCAGGGGTGAGGTTGGTGAGATAGTCTGACGGCAGGACGGGGAGGGGTCAGATGTCCCTATAGCAGGCCACGTGCAAGCTCGCTCTGGGAGGACACCCCGGAGTTGGGCTGAGGGGTGTGGCTTGCAGAGGGGGTCTCACCAAGACCCAAATTGCAGGACTGGCCATAATGGGGAAGGAGAGGATGAGGTGGGGACCGTGGTGTGGAAGCGGCGTCCGCCCCCTCCCCTTGTGTGCACTTGGGCACATCCGCAATGTGCGTGTGCCGCAGCTCCAGCCACAGGTCGTCATCCTCGTCCAGCAGCACAGTCTTCTCAGGGGCCTCGCTCAGTCCTGTGGTTTCATACCTGCAGGAGGAGGTGACACGAGGCTCAGGGGAGCTGAGGACCAGGCACCCGGGTCCGCGGTGAAGGCGAGGGTGCGTCCAGGGCCCACCCACCTGTACGTGTCCTGCTCGATGTCCAGCTGGTCATAGGCCATGGGCTGGAACAATCGCTCATGCAGCAGTGGGGTCACAAGGTCGGCTTCCCAGTCCATGATGAGTAGCTGTGAGCGGGTTTTTTCAGGGCCCTGGGGAAGGGGGACAGGGATGAGGACATTGACCATGACCCTGACTGGGACCTCACCCCAACCTCCCCGGACACCTCACCTCGCCCAGATTCTGAGTGTCTACCTTGAAGGCGTTCAGCTTGGCCAGGACGTCATGGCTAGCTGCGCCATGTCACCTGGGCCCCTGGGGGTGGGGCGAGCAGACACGGGGTCTCAGGACATGGGGTTTGGAGAGCCAGGCACAGACTGGAGGTGTCAAGGATGGGGTCATGGACGGAGTTAGGGGTTAGGGATGGGAGTCAGACCAGGGTGAGGACAAGGGCTGGGATCAAAAATGAGGTTAAAGGTTGGATGCAGGATGGGGTCAAGATCAGGGGCAGCATCGGGTGGGGTCCCCACTTTCAGTAGCAGATGGCCGGGTACTCCTGCAGTGTGGTACACCGTGTGATGATCTCCTGGGCCAGCGCCTACAGCTGCCGTGTCCTCTCCCTGGACCCATAGGGACAGTAGAGGTTGTAGGTGCTGTGGGGAGCATCCAGGGAGAACACCTGGGAGACAAGGGCCAGAGCCACCACGTCGGGGAACAGCTGCCCCACTTCCTGCCCGGGTGTCCGCTGGTCCCCAGACCAGCTTGGCCCCGGGACACCTCAGCCCTCCATGGGGCGGGACGAACTCCAGCCAAAACCCCAGCCTCCACCCCCTTGGGCGGCACCACCCGGAGGCCTGCTATCCGCTGCCCCCTGCAGGTGCCCAGAGGGACAGACCTCCAGGTGCCGACAGTGGTCTGAGTGGGCCCGGCTTCCTCGATCTCTGACTCGATGTTGTCAGGGCTCCTGAAACTCTGCTCACGACGAGCTGGGACTGTACCTGGGCTTCGTAGGGGAGGAAGGCAAGGTGGATCTCTTTCAGCGTCTTCACCACCTTTGCCACACAAGAGCCACCCAGTTCATTGAAGAGGGGCACAGGCTGGGGTTGGGGAGGGGGCAAGTTGGGGCATCAGGCCAGACAGGCCCCATCACTCCCTCGCCCCTACCCCCCACGCGCCTCCTCCTCAATCACTGTCGGTGAAGAAGATATGTGCTGCTTTGTAGATGAAGGTTGGGGTCCCCAGGAAGTCTGCGGTTAGGGCCTGCACCGACTGGGAAAGGTGGATCACACTCTAGGCCTGACACTTCTGGCCTCTGCCCCTGCCTCCCAGCCACTGCCTGTTCCTGCACACACATTTAGACATGCAGACACCCACCCACACCCACACCCACACACACACTCTTGCTCCTGTAGGCACCTTCTCCATGGGGCTCAGCAAATAATGGCCTCCATGCTGGGGATGGGCTCTCGCCATTTGTTGATGTCTTCAACAACTAGTAGAAACAGAGAAAGGAGGGATTCCTGGGTGCCCATGGACATGGGGAGTCTCAGACTCTGGAAGGTGGACATTTGCAGAGGAGGGTCAGATGTTGGGGGTGGGGACTGCACTCCTTAAGCATCTTAAGGAGGAGGTGCACACCCGTGGGTCACAGCGAAGAGCTACCTGGGCAGGGCTCTTTACATTCACAGCCCCTGGGGCCTCCCAGAGAAAGTTATGCCTTCTGGGGGTCCCACAGTGAGTTCACCTTGGGGGTCCTACACAGTGGGGGAGGCTGGCCCCTTAGGGGGGGCAGCCAGGGTGTCCTTGGTGGGGGTGGCTCAGCCCAGGCTCCCGCCCTCAGGAGGGGAGGGTCACCCCTCAGGGGGGTCTGTGCCCAGAGCTGCACACTTGGAAGTTTTGGGGAATCTGAAGGCAACCTACGCTCGGGACCCATCTCTGCAGCATGGGCTGGGGGTGGGGTGGCACTCACTCGCTGGGGATGCCCTCATCTAGGATGTCTGACATCTTGCAGCAGGATGATAAGATGCACATGCTCAGATGGTCCACGATGAACACCTATGTGGATGGATGGCAGATGGACCCACGGACAGACAAATGAGTAGGAGAGGCCACCCCTGCCCATGAGGTGGGGCTGGGGTGGTGGGCAGGACTGACAGTTCAAGAGCTGGCTGAATGGGAAGACCCAAGACCCCCACCCCCACTCCACCCCTGTGGACCAGCGGCCTCCTCAGGGTGTTTTGGGGGTCTCACATTCAGGGTTCCCTGTGGCTCATGGTCTTGCCGGCAGCCTCCACCTTGGCCCTTGCCAGACCCCGCCCTGCCTGGCACTCACATCAGGGGCCCATGGATGCTGTCCTGGAAGCTCATCACCAGCCCTGGAGGGGCCACTTCGTGGGACAGGTAGTGGCTTGAGTCAGCTGTCAGGTGGAAATAGCCATCCACCAGTGACACCAAAGACAGGGCTGCAGCGCAGGAAGGCATGGTCAGCTCCTGCAGGCCGGGGGACATCAGGCAGGCACCACAGGCCAGAGGTGCCCCGGCCCCCACAACGCTACAGCCCCAGCCGTACCAGGTACTTGTCCTGACAGTGCACGCTGACATGGCATTCTTTCAGCACCACGTGGGTGATGTCCCGGAAGTCACAGCAGTCAGTCCACGGTGCCTACTGAAGCTTGTCCGCTGGCCAGCTGCCCACCTCTTGGGCCTTAGCTTTCTTCCCAAATGGGCCAGCGTGGCGATTCCGGTTGCTGACCCCACCATCACCATGGGAACCCTGAAAACCAGTAAGTAGGGTGCATGGAAGGAGCAGTGCCATGCCCACATTGTCCCCACATATACCCCCAGGGAAAGGCAGGAGCTGGAGGCACAAGGGGTGCTTCTTAGGCATCCCTCCTGGAGTCCTGGGATCACAGGTGGGACAGAGGATCCATCCCCAAGAGACACAGGACAGAAGTCAGAGCCTTGAGGAGGAAAGTCCCTACACTTCTCACCACAAGAAGTGAAGACCACAGAAATCAGGTCCCTGGAGAAGAGAGGACAAATCCCAAGAAACAGACCCCAGGAGACAGACGAACACCTTCCAGAGCCACGTGCAGAAAGCGCTCAGTGCAGCCACACACAGAGACCGAGGCCAAGGCTGAATGGAGCTCCCACCCGGCCCTATGCGGACCCCCAGACAGAAGCATCTTGCTCACCCCTGCCTGTATCCACCGTCACTGGATGCCACCGGTGCCTGTCACCAGCACCTCATGAGTGGGGGCCCTGGTGGTGGACTCGGGACAGGGCTCCGGAGGGGCCCAGCTGCTGTCCCGGATGTAGCAGGCTCCCCCTTTGCCTTTTGACTCTCCTTCCCCATTCACCCATTTCTCCCCTCCCCACCCCAGCCCCACAGCACCCACCCATCTCTTCTCTTTGTCTATGAGCTCGTTTTTCTGTTTTTAGATTCCACATATAAATGAGGTCATATGGTATTTGTATTTCTCTCTTATTTCCCTTAGTACGATGCACTCAAGGGCCATCCATATTGTTGCAAACCACAAGATTTCATTCTTCAATAAATCAAACGAGTAATAACATCTCAGTAGAAGCCAAAAAGGTATTTGCTAGAATTTGGCAACTATTCATAATTAAAGAAAAAAATGTATCAGTAAACTGGGATAGAGGAAGCCCACTTTCCCATAGCAAAGGATATTTATCTAAACTACTATATTTGACAATGAAACACTAGAATTCCTTACAAAGTCAGAATTAAGACAAGGATTTTATCACATTATTTTTTAAAGCAAAAAAAGGAAAATCTAAATGTTAGCAACTGACTATTAAATAGTTTATGAGACACTCATAATATGGAATCCTCGGCAGCTATTATAATCATGTTGTACATGTACATACACGTATCCATGCAGGAGACTCACACACTATGTAAATTCATATATATGTGGAAATAGGTCTGTAAATAGAAAATATGAGTGAGTGTAATTGTGCACAAGAATTCTGAAAATAAATAGACTGTTCATTTCCCAGTGTTTCCTTTAGAAGAGTAGGATTGGTAGGACTTGAGGATTAGAGTGGAAAGATCCCATGTAAAGTAAATCCTGTATAAAGAATTCTGTACTGTTTGAATACTCATAGAACAGGGAAATATATATGTAATAATTAAGCCAATTTTTAAAACAAGCCAAAGACTATTGACTGAAGAAATAGTTATTTCCATTTGAAAACATATGTGGAAGACATTCTAATACATCAAAAAAGAATCCAAGTGATGTATCCCCAAATTTTTACTTTGTTGTAGTTGTATGATGGAATTACGGAGACATTTTTCCATTTGCTTTTTGTTTTCCAACTTCGATTAACCATGTATTTATTTTGTAACTAGAGATGAAAGAAAACTTTGTTATTTAATTTATAGACTACACTAAAAAACTATGATAGTTTATAGGAAAATCTGTTTATTTTAATCTAGTTTCTAAAAGGGTCTTGATGCCTCCTAACTCTACTACAATCCTATAAAACTACTGGGAAAGCGAAATGCTTCCATTTTATTGCAGAGCCAGGTTCCTTTTCTGGACCTGCTTACTATGGTCATTCTTCATCCCTTTTCTATATGGAGTCAGTCCTGAAGTTCCCTCAGTGACCCAGCCTCCATCTCACAGGGCTCTTTTCCACGCTGACCCCACACCAGCACATGGTCTAGGCCTTTATTCCCTTACAGCAGGCCCACTGGGGCATCACACTGAGTCTCCCACCAGACAGGTTTGCCCTCCCCAGCTTCCTGTCTCCACCCTACACCCTTACCGCCTAGGCCTCCCTTTTTACTGCCCAAATTCCACATTCCTTGTTTCTCTACCTGGCACGTTCCCATCTCCAGACCTACCTACACTCTTGACATTGCTCTTTGCAGTATCTAAGCTCCACTTGTTCTTCCCAATTAACCTCACCCCCATCAAGGTCTTGCTTTCTTTATCCAGCTATATATCCAGTTCCTCATTTAGTGCCTATTTCTTAACCATGTACTGTATCCAGACACTGACTTAGGCACAGCGAGTACTGACTAGTTTTCCAAAGTTAGTGACTGGACCACAAAGGTTATAAAACTTGAGTTCACAACATTATCTGCTTCAACACTATTTTATTATGTCCTCCAAAAGCACGGAGTGCTGACAGCTCCTCACCTCTCTGCATTATATATGTATTGTTTCGCTGCTTCCCTCTGACTCTAGTTTCAAGAAATCATCCTTGTATTCAACCATACATGCCTCACACCTGCTAGTCATTATACTAGATGCTAGGAATGGAAAGGTGGATAAAACCTGCTTCTTGATGAGAACGTCAGTTAATGGGGAAGGTAGACAGGAAAATGAATACAGCAGTGAGTGGAAAGTAAAAGAAATGTGCAGGAAAATAAAAGAGAGTGTGTTTAATTCTCCCTGGGAAACAATGAAGGCTTCCCAACTAAGGCAGCGCTCGAGCTGATAGCAGACAGAGGATGAGGTCTGGGTTCCTCTTATCAGGAACAGGACTGAAGAGGTGCAGAGGCTGAATGGTACTGCCTGTCAGGGAGCCGCAAGCACTTGGGGGGACGGCCACACAGGAAGTTGGAAAGATGGGCTGTGGCCAGATGTTACTTTGTCTTGCTTTTTCTCCAAAGAGTGAGTAAAGAACAAAACATTTCAAGCAATCATTTAACATGATTAGATTTGTGTTCTGAAAAGCACCTCTGAGGGCCACATGAAAAAGTTGGGGAGGTGGAGTGATGGGGCCCTGGATAGGCAAAAAGCCAGAAGGCACCTGCTCTAGTGCAGGGCAGCAGTGAGAACCAGGTGAGTCATGAGGTGAAGGAGTGGTGGGGATGGAGGAAAGGGAGTGAGCTGGAGAGCAGAGGTGGAGTCAACAGGGACTGTCTACTGTCGGGTTCCCGAGGAAGAGTGACAGGGGCAATGGGACAGTGACTTATGAGTCTCAAGCAGAAAGCACAGGAGGAAATGATGCTTGACAGGAGGAGAGCATCCAGTAAGTCTGAGTGGCCAATTACTGACATAGGAGGTCTTGGAGGCTGTCAGGTATGTTTGTCTTGAATTCAGGATTTTGTTTGGGCTAAAATTAGGGATTTGGAAGTCAGCTTATGGATAGTGGTCAAGATCATGAGTATGTGTAATATTAACCAGAGGAGATGAATGTGATGAGAACAGGTGCCAAGGACAGAGCTCTGGAGAACTCAAACTATGACGGGATCAGAGCAAAAGAACCAGAAATGGACTCTGGCAAGAAATGGTCAGAGAAGCGTTAGGCCAGCCAGGATAGGCTCTTATATGAGTTTCCCATTGCCATGGTAACGAATTACAAAAACTAGAGTAGCTTAAAACAGCACAAATGTATTACCTTACTGTTCTGTAGGTGTAGAAGTCCAACACATGCCTCACTGGTCTACTTAAGTGTCAGCAGAGCAGCATTCCACTGTAGAGACGGCAGCAGGGAATCTGTTTCCCAGCCTTTCCTCGCTCCTAGTGGCCACCTGCTTGCTTGGCCTTTTCCTGTCTTCAGAACCAGCAACACCAAGTCTAGTGCATCTCACAGCACATCGCTGTGACCTGCTTCTGTCATCACGTCACCTTCTCTTTCTCGTCTCCGTCTTCCACTTGGAAGGACCCTTTTGATTATACTGTGCTTGCCTGGATAATCCAGCATACTCTCCCTACCAACTGATTAGTCATATTAATCCATCTGCAACATTAATTCCCCTTTGCCATATACCCAAATTATTCCCAGGTTCAAGGGATTGGGGCATGGCATGAGGGGTGGAGGGTTTATCTTTGACTACTCCAGCTGTCATCTCAAACCAATCAACCAAACAGAAACATTAAAGGAATAAACGAGTAATTGGTGATCCATGAGAAATTACTCCATCTCTTTCTGCCTGTTCCTCTACCAAATGAAGATAATAATGGTACCTATCTCATAGGGCTGTTATGGATTAAATGAGCTAATACATGTGCTGGAGCCTGCTGGCAGGAGTCAAACAGTACCTGAATGGGGGGGCGAGGGTTGTATGTACAAAGATCACAGGAGGGCAGTCTGTCGATGCAGAAAGCCAAAATGCTTTATTTCTCTTTGGTATATATGCAGTCTTGTTATGAAACTATCCAAAGTATATTGGCATTACAACAAAGACACTACCTTATCATACAGAGAGTTGTTTTCTTAATTAAGCTCCCTGTTCCCAAGACCAAGGAACAGTTCTTCTGTTCTCAGACATTCACGTCTCAAAACAACTTGTAAAAGGACAAAAGCTGCAGGATAAACAAGTTCTCTCTACAATATGGAGGAAGTTCACAACATGGCTTTACTCATGTCAAGCAGTGACCAAACACAGCTAACCACATCTAAAATGGCTGCTGAACTTAAGATGGTTGTGCTTATGCTCTCATGGCTCTCCACATACATGTAAAGCACACAGGCCTGTGTCTGGCTTATAATTTTTTTAAAAAGCAATTAGATTGAATAAGGCAAGGACTGAAAACTGGCCACGGGATTTGGTAATTTGGCAACTAGTAGTCTCACCACTGCAGTGTAAGGGACGTTGCGGTCGTAGTCTAATTACAGTAAGATGAACACATGACCCTGGAGAACAGACGGGAACACAATGATTTTGGAGAACTACTGAGGAATGGAAGGAGCAAGGCGCTGGAGCAGACATAGCTAGAGAGGGATGGGAAGTTAGGGGAGAAGTGAACACACTTCCAAGCTGTGAGGAAGGGGCTGACAGAAAGTATATGAGAGAGGGAATGAGGGAATAGTTGATGCAGAGAAATCCCAGAGGAGATGGAACAGATGGGATCCACAGCTCCCATGTGGGAATTAACTCTCAACGGGAGAAGAAACAATTCTCTGAGTCCAAAGGGAAATCTACGAGCGTGAATCCCAGGAATTAAATAGAGTTCCTTTCCTCGGTTGCCGTCAATCAGGAAGAATTATCGACAGGCCTCAGCTGGAGGCTGACCCTTGAGTTCCTTCTCATCCATCGCCCAGGAACAGGATGCCGCCCCCTGTCAGTCAGTGGGGTTACTTCCTGCCCCGGGAAGCTCTCCTGGGTCTCTGGGTGTTCAAGTTTAGAATTAGTGAGTGAAAACCTCATTTCTTTTGGGTTCTCAACTTGATAAACAATACCTGTCTCTTCCAAAAGATTTCTCTAACCAATGTGCTTATACTGCACTGCTCTGCCCCCTCTTATTTCTGTATTTCTAGTAGGAAAACATAGGTGGAGCAGATCGTCTGTACCATGCAATTAGGTGTGCCGGCATGCTAACAGAACAAGCCCTCTGTATTTAACTTTTCATCAGGGAAATCTGCAAACACAAAAGTAAAGACTGTAATATAATAAACACCCATGTTCTCATCATCTCAGTTACAACCTATGGCCAGTTTTGCTTCTATACTCTTCCCTTACCTCTCTCCACCCCCAGTATTTTCAAGCAAATAGGCTTCCTTAAAAAACTGACTATTAAACTTCGTGATTATATACTTCATATAGCTACATCACCAAAACACAAGATAAATATGACACTTTATATAAATTTGAAATAGCACAACAGAAATATTAATAAAACCTGTCTTTAAAAAATCATTCAAAAATTATCAAGAATTGTGAAATTATTAAAAATTGCATCATTTCAGAGCTGGTAGACAATTTTTCATGTTTTTGTTCCTTCAGTTGCTCAGCAGCAATGCCTACTTATCCACACACTGCGGGCCCCCCTGCTGCATGGTTTGGCATGGAGTGATTTTGGGGACTATTCTGCTGTTTAACACGCACCACTATTTTAATGTAAAGCTGTTTTAATAGCCAACAATTCCATCAAGTGATGACGTTTGAAACCCTCCCACATGAATAGCTTCGGACGAAAAGTTAATGTGATAAATCTCTCTGAGGAAGGCCAGACTCCTCAACAGCTGACACTGTTTGTTCAGAATAAAGCACATTGGAATCAATGGAACGGATGCTGAGATGCTTAAATGCAGCAGATACATCTTTAACCTTTATAAATCCTGGAGTATCTGGGCAAGAAAAATGAAAAAAATGCTGGTGCCTCAGCTGCAAGATCAATATCACTGTAATAGATCCACAGGCTCTGGAAGAGTTTTCCAGCCCCTATGCCTCCACCACCACCATTTGTTTTACATTTATTCCTTTTGGATTTTATGCCAGATCTTCAAGAATATATCACCTTCATAAAATGCAACTGTTCTGCTCTCAAAATTAATGCAGGCACCTGAGTGTACATCATTGTACAACACTACTTTATAGCCTCTCCAAGATAATCAAAAGAAGAAAAGATTTCAAATTTAAAAATTTTTATCTTTAATTAAAATAGCTTGTTAGCTTGTTCCAACCTCATTTGTCAACCTTAATTGCAGGTAAGTTTAACCCAGTAACCAAGCTCTGGCCAATAGGATGTAAATATGTGTTATGTGGCAGTCCACAGGACCTTTCTGTTTAAGGTAGTTGGTATCTTTTAAACAAATGATACCGGGAAAAATAGATAGCTACATGCAAAAGAATGAAATTGGACCCTTACCCAATACCATATATAAAAATCAATCTAGTGTAGATCAAAGATCTACATAAGAGCTAGAACTATAAAAATCTTAGAAGAAAACACAGGGGAAAAGCTTCATGACATTGGATTTGGCAATGATTTTTTGGATATGATACAAAAAGCATAAACAAAACAAAAAATAGATAAATTGGATTACATCAAAATTTAAAATGTTTATGCATCAAAGGACACTATTAACAGAATACAAAAGCAACCCATAGAGAAAATATTTGCAAATCATTTATCTGATAGGGAATTAATACCCAGAATATATAAAGAACTCTTACAACTCAACAAAAATCCAATTTAAATATGGGCAAAGGAGTTAAATAATTTTCCAAAGAAGATATATAAATGTTCTATAAGTATATGAAAAGAGATTTATTTCACCATTAATTAGAAAAAGCAAATAAAAACCACAACAATGCATTAGGATGACTATTAATCAGAAAAACAAAATAACATATGTTGGCCAGGATGTGGAGAAACTGAAACCCTTGTGCACTGCTGGTAGGAATGTAAAACGGCACAGCCACTATGGAAAACACAATGGCCATTTCTCAAAAAGTCAAAAATAGAATCACCATACGATCTACGAATTCCACTTGTGGATGGATAGATAGCCAAAGAATTGAAAGCAAAGACCCAAACAGATACTTGGGCACCCACATTTCATAGCAGCGTTACTGACAATCAGCCAAAAGGTGGGAACCCCCCAAGTGTCCATTGATGGACAAATGGATAAACAACACGTAGTCGTTTATTCAGCTTTAAAAAGGAAAAGCTGACACATGCCTCCACATGGGTGAACCCTGAAGACCTGATGTTAAGTGAAACAAACCAGTCACAAAAAGACAAATGCTGTGTGATTCCACTTTCATGAGGTCCCTAGGCAGTCAGATTCATAGAGAGAAAGGAGAGTGGTGGCTGCCAGGGACTGGGGGAGAAAGGAATGCGGAGATATTGTTTGATGGGTACAGTTTCCATTTGGGAAGATTGAAAAGTAATTCTGGAGATGGGTGGTAGTGACGGTTGCATGACAATTTGAGTGAACTTAATGCCAAGAAGCTAGCCATAGACTTAAGGATGTTAAAATGATAAATTTAAGTTACGTGGACTTTACCACAAACATAAAAATGTAGTGGGTGCACTCCTTGCCCTCTCTTCTTTGTTCACTCCTCCTTCCTAGTGGCTGGAATCCAGATGTGATGGCTGGGGCTGAAACAGTCTCCTTGGCCTCACAAGGTGTGCTTTGCACAACTCTAAGGGGTACCACTTACATAGAACATCAGGACTTTTATGTAAAAGAGAAATACTGTCTTGTTTTTACCACTGTTCTTTTGGATTTCTGTTAGTTGTAAACAAAACTAATTCTGATGTAATATAGTCTCTCTTTCTCTCTCTCTCTCTCTATATATCTTATAACCCAAGTATTCATAAGCAATAACCTTCAGAGTCCAGAGGCATATGGACTATTAAAGTGAGAAAATTCCATGTGTATGCTAAATTCTGATCATCTAGTAAGAAAAAAACAATATATAAAAATCCCCTTTTATCAATTTATTTAGGTGATTACCTCATAGTGACAAATATTGTAAAACTACAAAATGGTTCATTTAACAGAGGCCTGGAATCCTATGAAAATGTTAAAAAGAGCAAGGTAGATGTTTATATGAACAAATGTCAGAACTATTTGTACTGGATGGTCCCATTAATGTGAGGGGAACAAAACGGGGTGAAACACGTGCTTCCATATGTGGAAAAGAGACATAATAATAGTTAACGTTTACAAAATTTGGACTACATGCTAGCCTCTGTCCTAAAAGCTTTGCCTTAATTATCTCCACAAATTCTGGAAACATGCCTGGGAGGTGTGGAACAGCATCATCCCGCTGACAGCTGAGCAAAGCGAGGCATGGACAACAACAGCCCTGCCCAGGGCCATACAGACACCAGACTCGGGACCCAGAATGTTGGGCCTTTCTACTTCTGAGTAACACAGTAAGTGTAGTGAGGGTAATGGTTATATTCTTTGATTCAGTTTGATTTTTTTGTATTATGAGCATGTATTATGTTTAAAAAAATATTTGGTTATGGGAGGAGAAATACCAAGGAAATTTAAGGCAATAAAATGATGATTATACCCTAGAGAATTAAATAGGGTTGAATTCAGAAAACACATTTAAAATTGCTACAGAGGGAGAGCAAAGACAGAGACGTGAGAGAGTGTATATCAATGATACCTTAATGAAAACAACTATCAATGTAATTCACCATATTAAAATAAAGGAGAACATTTGTATGATTATCTCAGTAAATGTATAGAAAATCTGAAAAAAAAGACTACAGAGGAAATAATCAATACTTTTAAAATATGATAGCTCTTAATACATTTAGCCCAAGCAAATAGGATCATATAATGCAGCTTTTGTCAAAGAGTTCTTGGATAGTGAACGCTGCCTGGTCACCATAAACCAAATACAGTATTTAATAACTTGCCTAGAAGGCATGGAAGAATAAAAAGGAAAATTAGATTAATGATATGGAAGTTAAAATATTGGGTAAAATAAAGGTCACTACATATACAAGGCACCACATGCTGTTTAAGGGTTCTATCTACCCAGCTCCAGGGGATTCCGGCAGACCCTGTGTGCCCAGGTCTTCCGTCTGTCTGGCAGACCTCCACTCTCACTGTCAGAATCTATGCCCCACAGTCTCCTTCCCCGCACTCCCCACCAGATCCCAGAACCACAGAAGGCCCCAGCCCTTCCCTGCCATAAACAAGGAACCAACCCCTCTATACCCACCTTAGCAGCCCCCATCCAGTGACCTGTCCCAGGAGTCGGCATATTAACACTATAGCTTCCTCACCCCTCTGCTGGGATAATCCTGAGGCATGTACTTGAAACTGTTTCCCAGTTTCCCCATGGAATTCAACTCCAGCCACTCGCGGGAGTAGCTGACTTAATGCACCCTTCAGTAGCTGTCTTCCTGTCCTGGTGCCACTTCCCCACTCTCCTGCCCTACTGTTTTCTCCACTTTCCAAATAAACTCTATCAATCCTTGTCTCGTGTCTGCTTCCAGGAGAACCCCTAATTACTATGGGAGGAGCCTCCATTCACATTTCAGTCTATGTGAATAACACCCCCTGGATCTGTGCACTGCCCAACCTGTGAAACTGTCCACGGCAGCTCAGTAAATATATTAAAGTCTTCATTTCCACAGCAACCATACCAAGAAAGATTAAGAAATGCCATATTTCAGTTATGAATATGATAAATGCAACCTGGAAGTCACTGTTTCAGACTAAGGGCTTTAAAAGAGTGAGGAATTATAAGAGAAAGAATCCACTGGAAACCCTGAAGGAAAAGTGTGACAGGTTACATTAGATGGAGTAAATCTCATGCCACCCAAAGCAGCATTGCTACAAAGGGCAGTATTTATTGAGCACCCATTTGTAACAATGTACCTTGGGCTCTAATTTGAATATTTAGCATGTCCGAATTCTTGAGTTCACCCAAGGAATTAGAACCAAAAGAAACAAAAAGCTCTTCATCAGTTAAGTCACATCTAAATTTTACCTTTGCTGAAACCATTTCGTTCATCAGGATGGAGGCGAGTGATGGATCTTTACAGCGGCCTGCTCTGTATATCCCCACTCTACAAAATACAGAAATGTTTGAGATTTGTATGTCCTATAGGATCATAACGAGGATTGAGTTTTTTTTAATTTGTCAGATGCCAAAAATATTTCTCACCAGAAAATCTAAGCCTGTCAATCAAACAAAAGGTTTAGTAATCACTGAACACTACTTATTCAGGAATGAAGATTTTATACAATGGAGGATGTGAAAAGCCTTATTTTCATATAATCTATATTAAACTTTTCTAAAGTATTTCAAGACTTCTTAATTATAAACTATGTCCTTTCAGACCTAACTTTGGGGACAGATGGAGCTGTACTGTCTGTATTTTATTTATTCTCTTTGCAATATCCAGATATGATTCAGAACAGAAAACACTGCCCCATTGATTTACAAATGGCCACATGAAGGGAAAGGTGTATCAAATGGTGGGAGGTGGAAGGGCTGTTTTCTTCACAATTAATGAAATTTCCGTGTTTTCTCCACAGAAAAAAATGTAAGAGGGTCAAAAGAAAGTTAATCTAAAACTTACATAACACGTTGCTTCTTAATACACATATACTAGTCCTGAATGTATAGTGTTTATAGGGTCATTCACTTATTTCCAAGAAAAAAGGCTCAACAGTTTTTCTTTACAACCACGGGGCGTGCTATCAATACAGGAGGCACCAGTGCATGTGGCATCACCCCTTCATCTTTCTCCAGCTCCTCCATTACTGGGGCTGATGGCACCTTTCTCTCCCTTCCCCCGAGTGCCTCCTCTGCTACAACCTTTACCTTTTCCAGTGTACCTCGTAGCACTGCTACCTCAGTCTTAAGAAGGTCTCTTACCTTCAGCTCAATGCTTCCCAGCTGATGTTCTCCGACCACCTCCGCCTGTGCTTCCCTCAGGAGTTCGTCTTTTTTCTTGATGGCCTCTTCCTCCTTCAGAACACCTGGCAGCGCTGCCATCTCGTCTCCAATGGCTCCTGGCTGCCGGCGCTCCCATGCTGCCTCCTCTTGCATCAAAGCCATCTCCTTCCTCAGGGAATGCACAGAAACTTGCAGCTCGCGATCTCGTGTCGCCATTTCTTGGGTCTCTTCTGTAGACCTTTTTAATACTGTGAGAAGCAGCCAACCCACAGCCCCTGCTGCCTCACGGGTACTCTGCTTCTCCAAGGATCTGCTTACTATACCAAGGGCCTCCCCTACTTCCTCAGGTGTCACCTCCACTTGCCTCCAGTCCTGAGGTGGGGCCCAGTCTTCTAGAAGGCAGGCCACCTCAGACAACGTACGCATTGGGGGACAATCCACTGTCTCCCTATACACAGGGGCAACTGGCTGAAGCACCCCTCCCATAAGTGCAGCGTATCTTTTTCCTTGTTCAACAATGAAGCCTGCTGACTTCGCCAATTGTCTTGCGAATGAGTTTCAGCTCCAGGCAAGTTCGCTATAGATTCACTGTGACCAAAGGAATTTACATAAAAGGGTTCTTGGGGTGAAAAGGTTATACCCAACTTTATTTCGAGGTGGCAGGTCAGTCCCTGGGAGCTACTACCACTCCAGCCTCCACTCCGCTCTCTTACAGCCTTCCAGCCCCCCACCCAGTCTCAGTCCAAGCCCTGGGTGGAACTCCTAACATTAACACAATAATGTCTTATTGCCTAAAGGTGTGGAACCGGTAGCATAGCAACAGGCCAGTTACATTTAAGTTCAGTGAGGATCCTGACCATAGGAACCCCACTTTACACACACATACTCTTTATTAGGCTAATTAAGTCCAAGAAAATTGGTTCTTTCTTACGCCTGCAATTCTTATGTTTCTAGATATTTCTGTATATTCTCACTAATTAACTGAACCTCATCAGGAAGATATTATATTAACGATGGTTCAGACACTCAAGAGAGGCACACAACCTTGGAAATCAAAATACTTTGCAGCCTACCAAGAGACCTACTTGATTCAAGAGGAGAGGGGTGAGCATGGAGTACATGACACGAAAAGCTGCTGGCCAGAGCAGCTGCACCCAGCTTTTAGACACTTAACTGGTAGGGTACAAGTTAGATAGATGCGTTTTTAGTTTCCCCACACTCCAGTTCAAGAAGCAGCTAATAGTCTGCTCACTGTATTTCTGGTTCGGTGCTTTAATAATGAGGGTCACAGGAATCTCCATTCCATTTTGTTCCATGATGCCCACAAAGTCGAACAGAGAGTTAAGGGGAGCAGCAGTTAAGCCCAAAACAGCCGACGTGGTTACGGACTGCGCGACTTGGGATGCTGGCGGCAGCGCGTGGATTCTCAACATCCCGCGTACAACTCGGTCACAAGTGCATCGGGCGATACAGAGGCCATTGCCGGCACCAAAGACGACGGACCGCGGTGGTGGCAGGGTCCGCGGGCCCGGCCGTGGGCGCAGCTTTCCCCGCCAGGTCTGGGCTCCGCCGGGCTCATTCCCGAGAGGAGGCCGCAGAGCCTGCCACAGCCTCCATCCGCGCCAGGGCAGGGCCGCCGTCCGCAGCGGCCGCTCCCTTCCTGCTGCTCGGCTACTGCCACGAGACGGACCCGGGTCCTGCGAGGCGTCGCGGGGCAGCGGGAGGCGTTGGCCGAGGGGCGCGGCCCGCTCTCCACCAGACCCCTCGGGCAGTGCCGCGCAGCGAGGGACCGGGCGTGGCCAAGGCGGCAGCAGGTGGCAGGAGGGCGGGGACTGGAGCCACAGCTCTGGCCGCGAGCGCGCTGGTACTGTTCGAGGACTGATGGTTTAAGTTCAATATGCTGCCATCACTTCCCCAAATACAAGTAAAGCCTATCAGTAAACCAACAGACCCTCGGCCCTGCCCCACGGCAGCGCTGTGCTGAGGAGCTGTGCCCAGGACAGAGCAACGCCCCACAGTCCATCTCAAAGTTACTTAGACCTAGGGCTGTCTCTCTTGGGAATAAAACCATCTTAGAACCTCTTTCTCAAAAGCTATGCAAGTCAAATCAGCATGACAAATCTTACTTTTAAGAGAATACACTCTTTATGTGCCTGTAAAACAGCATGCAAATCCAATCCAATACTGTACTTCCGTGTATTTTTAGGTCTCCATAGATTTCAAAAAAGGAACTGCGTTTTTTCAGATACCTTTTGTATGTCTATGTGTGCCTCCCTTTCAAATCACAGGTCTAATATGCTGACCGGCTTCCTAGCTGAGGTCACCAAGGACATGGACCAGAGCGGGAGGAGCAGAGAGTTATCAGTTTGCAATACTGGGACTAGCATGGCCAATTTTAGTGGTTTTTCTTGCAGCCTTTTCTGTCAGAGGGAATCTCCTCCACTGTGGCAGGTTTTGGGTCTGGAATAGTGTCTGCTCTCCTGCAAAATACCAAATCATAGCTACTTTGAAGGAATCCTTTAAAGACAGAACCTTTGAAGAAGAAAGAACAAGAAATGCAATTAAATTAGATTATATAATGAAGATGTAACATTTCTTATAGTACATTCCAGGTTTGTGTGTGCGTGTGGTGTGTAAATTCATTATTTTTAAACTTTAGTAGCTATTAATTTAGGTTTACTGAGGGAGTGGGCATCAGAACTCGGCTCTTTCTGAGGATCTTTCGGGGGGTGGTGGTTGCGTTTTATACAAAGTGTTCGTTTTAAACTCCTCAGGGAGGCAAGCTGCGTAATACAAGCTCAAAAAAAAATTAACACATTGAGCATTTACTTAGTTTCATATGTAAAGCTCTAGGTATTAAAATTCTGTTTAAGCTAAAACAATAACACTGTATTGTGGTTTTCTACTATATGTAGACTTAAATGATGCATGTATGAGTTTAATATGCATATAAGAAAAATATATTCAACAACAATACAAAGGTCGGTCTGGAAGGGAGAAATGAGAGTATACTGTTAGCAGGCTCTCAATTTATTATTCCTAAAAGGAATTATTGTTATCATGCTGACTCTAGAAAATTCTAACTGCAAAAAGTCTACTTGGTATTGACCCTTTAAAGTCATGAAGGACGTTTATGGTACTCCTGAAATATATCTGAAGTTTATTCTATTAAAATGACATTGTGTAACACTTCAAATGCTGTTCCACATTTTATTGACTACACACTAACACACGGGTCATGCTAAGGAACCAATCTTCCATATTAAGCACACACACAAAAGGCTTTAGGAAAGTAAGGTCTAAACTTACTTGTCCCCGACATTCTTACGTGCCAACTGAGAATCATGACGCTGCCTAGTAATACGGAAATAGGCTGCTCCTTGCCACTGTCATGCCTCAACCTTAAAATGGACCTAAAGTGGTCAACAGTACTGGGTCTGGGTCTAGACTGCCAGGGATGCAAATGCCAGTGTCACCTTCTGAGTATGATATTAAGTAAAATACGTTACCATCTCTAAATCCTCTTTCCTCATTGTAAAATGGGGATAATTACAGTACCTCCTTCACAGGGCTGCTGTGACGGCTAAATGAGAAAGTTTATGTAAAGTATTCAACACGGTGCCTGGCACATAGTAAATGTGCAATAAAAATTAGCTCTGCTTACTATGTTTATTGTACAGATGGCCAGATTTTAAGGAGAGACAAAAAGTCTCTTTGAGGTAGAGTTTTGTACAGAGATTCCACGGTCCTTACAGTGTCAATGGCAACAGACCTATCAGTTCCCACTTTCAGCCATTATTTTATGTCCTTCTAATTCTGTCAAACAAAAACTTGAACAGGAAGAGAGAATAATAAGGCAAGGCCAAGTTAATAGTAAAATCCATACCATGATCTCTTCATCCTGTCCCTCCAACTACCCTACATAGGGGAAGGCAAAGAACTTTGTACAATTCGCCAAACTGTCACTGAATTACTACCCACTTAACAAATATTTACTGAGAACCTACTATGTGCAAAGCAAAACTCTAGGTGCTGGAGAAAATCTGTAAAAACCTAGAGGAATTTGTCTTTCCTGGAATAGGCATGTGTGCTCTATAGCTCACCTACACTAGCGTGCCTTACACTGGGCCTGCACAGTACAAAGAGGTTCGATGTGCTTTAGAATCTGTGGCCGAAGTAACTCAATTTCTCCAAAATGCAAAGTTAGTACTTTGTGGTGATCAGTACAATACATGCATCCATCCAGTAATGTATCAGTACATTATTTGGTCCTAAAAATAGGAATTTAGAAAATTAAGCTAGCAACCAAATAACAATTTGCTGTTTACAGCCAGTTAAACTAGGAGAAAAGGCACCTCTCTCCAATTAAGATACATGGTAGAAAGATAGGACATAAACTTAAAGAAGAAATCCAACACTAACAGTGATACTAAAAGATACCAAAGAAGCATTGATGACAATGAGGTTACTGGGAGTTTGAGGGAAGGGCTGTATGAATGGAACAGTGGGCTGACCCTGTACTGGTGATCCACAAACTGGGAGCAGACTTTCCTGTGAATCAAATGAAAATACAGATCTTATGTCCAGAAAAATGTTCACAGAACATGTAGCAAAATGTTCACAAACAAGTAATTTTATTACATTGACCATTGATTTTTTTCCTTATATAGCAAACATAGAAAAATCTTATACTTAAGATTTATGTCTTCCTGGTTTTTTCAAACAAAAAGTAACAGCTTCATTCTGAAAAAAAGGAAAGTAAACTGGATAAAACAAAAAGTTACCTTTGATTCCACTCAAAAGAAATTTCCATTGAGAAGGTTGTTTCTCTGGATTGCGAACTGGACACGGAAGGGCAGTCTGTGCGTTGCGTTGCTGTGGCATCTGTATCGATCCTTAGGGTGATCAGACGGAGTAAATCTTCAGGAGAGGCTTCCCCTGTTTCCCTTTGCAATGAACACTAGGGTATTCCTGCCTACAGAAAACCTGACGGAGCTTCCCCACTCACCACCCACACCTCAGTTATGGAAGCACTGGACAGTTGACATAGTTATTGCTCTCAAATCTCCTCTCTCACAATCTTAAGCTACATTAAAAAATGTACCTCAGCAATTTACCAAAGAAGACATATATGGGCCTTTCCTCATCACACGCAGTTTTCTTTTCAAAAATACTAACAGAAGTAAAATGTTTGTCTGAAATCCAGTCAAGCTCTTCAAGATTGTTCTTGGGTAAAGTCAGCCAATTTCCATGTAAATGAGAAGAGTGATACACATTCACGTTTTTTGCCAAAGTTATTTTAAGATGCTCACTGGCTTCTTAGCAACAGGCAAGACTTACAGGGATATTGGTAACAAAGCCTCAAAAATTAAGACTCATGGATGGAGCTTCCTTCTTTGCCAAACACTGATCCATTCTAAAGGACAGCATCCTAGCCTTCGTACCTGAATGAGTTACAGGTGTTCCAACACACTGATCTCTTGCAGCAGCCGGGACCATTTTACCATACAAAGATCCCCATTTTCAGCATGTGCCATGGACATAATCAGAAAAGTTGAGAAGCATCACTGATGTTTTGGTTGACAAAGAGGTTTTCATCATTTAAAAGGTATTGATTGCTTTCAGTTTCCAAAAGGGCTTCTTAAAATAGATTTCTTTGGATAACACGATATGTATATAATAGATGGAAACCAGGAGCAGGGGGCCCTCAGACCTATCAGTAGTCTCACACAGTAGCATGTTAAAGGCAACTGCAGTAGATGAAAAATCCTCCATGACCACTTCAAAATAGCAGAAAAAACACCAGCAATTTTGGAGTGGATGACATTGAGACAGGGACCATGGGTGTCGTCAGAGTAGGGTGAGGGCCTCAGGAAAAAGCAGGACGGGATATTTACAGTCAGAGCAATATAACAATGGGCGAAGAAGTCCCTTTTGAAACTCTGTTACGCATTATGCAACATCAAGGTCACACTAATCCTCTAGGATCAAGATACCAGACTAAGAATATAGGCATCTTCAGTGAGGTCAGTTACAGGTCAAAAGGCCAGGAGCAACTTGGCCTAGAATGCTTGAGTGTTTCACAAAGAAGGGTATCTCAGGATAACCCGTAACTTTACTGTAAACAGCCCTGCCTACCTTGAAGGCAGGGCAGGTGGCACAAGTCCACACCCCTAAGCCTTTCTTTCAAGTTCTCAAAAAATCCTCATTTGCCTACAAAACCCCTTAGACAGCGCCACAGCCCGGGCTCTCCTGTCCCCTCCAGGAGCTCTGTCCTTTCACTTTATTTCTAAATAAAAGCCTGTACCTTGCTCTCCTACCTTGGGTGTTTGCTAAGCTCATTCTTCGGCTTCATGAACAAGAACCCCAGCATCACCATCACTCAAAAGAATCTTTCGATTTTCTTCTTCTGCCTCAAATCACAAACTAGCTTTCCATTTCCAGGGCACATGACTTATATAAATTTCTGGAATTGTTTGGCTTCTTTTGTTTCAAACTATGCTGACCCATCAGTAAAAGTCTGTTTTGTTCAGGGTACAATCCAAATTTGATAGAGTGTATAAGTCCAGGGAGAGGAAATCCCGGGGCAAAATACCTCTAAAACCATAATCAGTCAAAGGGAGATACAAAGTTTAAAACCTGTTTATGCAGTCCCTGGCCATCTCTCTCCTGCTCTGGAGGAAGGAAACCCGGCCCTCCCCCTCACCTCCCAGGCACAGTAAGCCCTCCAGGCCCAGGTAATTGCCCATTGATGTGGAGATGAACTTCTCTATGCCTGAGGAATGATGCAAATGCACTAAAGCCCTTCTGCTTTCCACCTCCGAATGTCTGTTGATATGCAGATGTAACAAAGCCAGCGAGATATTCTGGAAATGTCACAATTTTCCCAACACCCACAGAGTGTAAGCCTTTTATCACTGCTTTCGGTCCTCTCTTAAAAAACAGACCTAATACTTCACCTAGTTCTGTTCTGCGGAGCCTGGGGAAGAGCACTTTGAAACATGACCACGTTAACCCTTGGTGCTCAGCTAATTATAGTTGTCTTTTTGATTTAAGAGAGGAAAGCTGGGCCATAAAAAGGTAATGATGACTTGTCCAAAGTAACAGGTAATGGCAATATTTATGAAGCACTGTTCCTAGTATTGTGTTTGGAAATGTACTGACGTTTTCTGCTTTCTTAGCCAAGCCTTTATTTAGAGACTTAGCCTATTTCTCAAATGAGGACTATGTTTATGAAAAGAAATGATACAGTATCTTCTTATTGCGTGTCAATGCTTTTGTCTTAATTTTTGCAGCTGCATTGAGAGATAACTGACAAATGATTATATATATTTAAGATGTACAACTTGATGCTTTGATATACATTGCAATTACCACAATCAAGCAAATTAACATATTAATCAAGCATATTAGCTTCACTTCACATAGTCACCATTTTTTCTCCCCCCACCAGTTTTATTGAGAAACATTTGACACACATCACCGCATAAATTTAAGGCATACAACGTAATGGTTTGATTTACATATATTGTGAAGTGGTTACAATAGGTTTAACCACCATCCCTCTTCTCATACAGATAAAACAAAAAGAAAAGAATAAAAGAAAAATAGTTTCTTCTTCTGGTGAGAACTCAGAATTTACTCTCTTGACAACCCTGAGTATCACACAATAGTGTGGGTGATGGTCACCATGCCACACATTAACCCTAGGACCAATTTACCTTGTAACTGGAATTGTACCTTTTGACCAACTTCCTCCAGTCCCGCTTCCCAGCATCTCCTACCCCTGGTGACTACAAGCCTGATCGCTTTTTACCTATGGGTTTTTTCCTTTCATTTTGGTTTTCAGATCCCACATATAAATGGGATTATACAGTATTTGTCTTTCTGACTTATTTCACGTAGCATAATGCCTTCACAGTCCATGCATGTTGTCACAAATGGTAGGATCTCATTTTTTATGGCTGAATAATATTCCATTATAAACAGATATCCAATTTCTTTATCCATTCATCCACTGATGGAAGCTTAGATTGTGTCCATGTCTTGGCTATTGTAAGTAATGCTGCTATGAAGGTGAGGGTGGTATATTTTTGAGTTAGTTTTCATTTCCTTTGGATCTATCCCCGAAGTGGAATTACTGGATTATACGTTTTATTGAAAAGTTCTCTTTTTAATTTTTTGAGGAACCTCCATACTGTTCTCCATAGTGGCTGCACCAATTCAGTCCCACTAACAGTGCACAAGGTTCCCTTTTCTCCACATCCACCCCAGCATTTGTTATCTCATATCTTTTTGATGATGATCATTCTAACAGGCATGAGGTGACATCTCATTGTGGTTTTAATTTGCAGTTATTTCCCTGATGACTAGTGATGTTGAGCCTCTTTGCGTGTACCTCTTGGCCTTTTGTATATCTTCTTTGAAGAAATGTGTATTCAGTTCTTTTGTCCATTTTTAACAGTGTTGTTCTTTTGCTATGGAGTTGTATGGGTTATGTTTTGGATATTAACCCATTAGGAGATACATGGTTTGCAAATATTTTTTCCTGTTCCATAGATTTTCTTTTCTCTTTGCTGATGGTGTCCATTGCTGGGAAGAAGCTTTTAAGTTGATGTCATCTCAGTTGGTTTTTTTTATTTTGTTGCTTGTGCTTTAGTGTCATGTCCAAAAAATCATTACCAAGTTGCATGTCACAGAGCTTTGTACCTATGTTTTCTCCATGGAGTTTCATGGTTTCAGGTCTTACATTTAAGTTGTTAATCCATTTTGAGCTAATTTTTATAAGTGACATAAGATATGGGTCCAATTTCATTCTTTTACATGTGACTATGAAAGGACCAAACTAATGCCATGACAGGCCCCAGAAAGCCTCAGAAATCAGAGGGCCTGAGTTTCAGTTTCCCCGAAACCACCTGAAAGAATAGGAAAATTTTAAGTAGGCTCTGACCCTTGGCCTGAGTCATAAAAACCGGCCTGAACACAATGACACAATAGCTTGCAAACCCGTGCCTAGGTAATCCTCCCCAAAACTGATAGATTGTGAAGATAAAGCCCTGTGAGACCCTAATTGAAATATTTTTGCTATTGAATCATCAGCAGACCTCCCCCTTGCCTCCCCCTGGTTGTGGTCCCTTTTCCTTTAAAACCTCCTGTGATTTCTGCTCGGGGTCGGACTCTGCTCCTGCGTGAGTCATGAGTCTTGACCCCAGCGCGCTGGTGGAATCAATAAACCTCTTGCTGTTTGCATCAAGACCGGTCTCTTGTGAGTATTTGGGTCGCCGTCCATCCCTGGGCTGAGCAGGGCCTGTTTTCTGGGTCTTACAACTATCCAGTTATCCCAGCACTGTTTATTAAGGAGATTGTCTTTTCTCCATTCAGTATTCTTGGTTCCCTTCTAAAATATTAGCTGACCATACATCCTTGCATTTATTTCTGGGCTTTCAATCTGTTGCTTTCATGTATTTGTTCTCATGCCTGTACCATATTGTTTTGATGGCTACAGATTGTGATATGATAACTCCTGCTTTGTTCTTCTCAGAATTTCTTTGGCTATTCAGGGTCTTTTGGGGTTTCATATAAATTTTACAACTGTTTTTTCTACTTCTGTAAAAAGTGTCATTGGAATCCAGATAGGGATTACACATTGATTCTATAGAGGCTTTTGATAGTATTGACATTTTAACAATATCAATTCTTCCAACCCATGAACATAGGAAGTCTTTCCATTTATTTGCATCTTCTTCAGTCATTTTCTTTCATCAATGCCTTGTGGTTTTCAGTGTAGAAATTTTCACCTCCTTAAATTTCTTAAGTACTTTGTTGTTTTTGATGCTATTGTAAATGGGATTATTTATTTCTATTTCAGAATTTTGTTCTTGGTGTATAGAAACACTATTGATTTTTGTATATTAATTTTATATTCTACAACTTTACTGAATTCATTGATTAGATGTAACAGTTTTTTCATTGAGTTTTCATTTTTTTTCTATATATAAAATCATATCATCTTCAAATAGAAACTTTCCAATTCTGATACCTTCTCTTTCTTTTTCTTGGCTGATTGCTCTATCTAGGGCTTCTGGTGTCATGTTGAACAGGAATGGTGGGAGTGTGCAACCTTGTCTTGTTCCTGTTTTTAGAGGGAAATCTTTCATCCTTTCATTATTTAGTACATTAGCTTGTCATGTATGACCTTCATTTTGTTGACATATGTTCTTTTAATGCCTAAGTTAAGAGTTTTTATCATGAATGGACGTTGAATTTTTCTGAATGTTTCTTCTGCATATATTGAGATGACCATTATTCTTTTCTTTCATTCTATTAATGTGATGTATCACACTGATTCATGTACATATTTTCAACCACCCTTGCATCTCAGGGATAAATCCCACTTAACCATGGTGAATGACCCATTTAATGTGCTGCTAATTTTAGTTTGCTAGTATTTTATTGAGAATTTTTGCATTTATATTCATCAGGTGTTGGGCCTGTTTTCTACCAGTGTCCTTTTTTGGTTTTGGTATCAGGATAATGCCAGCTTCATACAGTTTGGGAGTGTTCCCGCCTCTCTGATTTTTTGGAATGGTTTGAGAAGGATTGGTCTTAGTCTTTCTTCAATTGTTTAGTAAAATTCCCAAGTGAAGCCATCTGGTCCTGGGTTTTCTTCCTTGGGAGATTTTAAATTACTGATTGAATCACCTTACCAGTAATTGACCTCTTCAAATTTTCTATTTCTTCCTGAATCTTGGTTAAGTTGTATGGTTTTAATTGTTTTACTTCTTGTAGGTTGCCTAGTTTGTTGTCCAGTTGTTGTAATAGCCTTTGATGACGCTTTGAATTTCTCTGGTATCCATTGTAATGTTTCTCTCTTCATTTATAATTTTATTGTCTTGGGCCTTTTCTTTTTTCCTTGGTTTGTCTAGCTAAAGGACTGTCAATTTTGTTTCTTTCTAAAGAACTAACTCTTAAGTTTGGTTAATATTTTCTATTGCTTTTCTATTCTCTATTTCTGCTCTAATATTTATTTTATTTCTTCAGGTAACTTTGGGATCAATTTGGTCTTTTTTTTCTAGTTCATTAAGGTATAGAGTTAGGTTGCTCTTGGGATCTCCCTTGGTTCTTAGTATAAGCATTTGTTCTATGAACGTCCCTCTCAGAACTGCTTTTGCTGCATCCCATGAGTCTTGGTGTGTTGTGTTTCCATTTTCATTTGTCTCAAGAAATGTTTTTATCTCTTTAATTTCTTCTTTGATCCATTGGTTATTCTGGAGAGTTATTTGATTTCCATGTGTTTGTGAATTTTCCAGTTTTCCTGTATTTTTGCTACATTCATTTTTTGAACTTTTAAACTAGAGTTTTGAGTCATGTACCACTATTGCCCTACTGCAGAATCTAACTATGACTATGTATCATTCCTAATGAGAGTTATGTTTTTTTGTGTTCTTATGATGTTAACTAGCATTGTTTAACTTCCACTCAAGGGGCTCCTTTTAGATTCCTGTAAGATGGGTCGGTTGGTAACAGACTCCGTCAGCTTTCATCTGTGCCATAAGTCTTCATCCCTCCTTTGTTTCTGAAGAGCAGAGTCACCAAATATAGAATTCTTGGTTGATAGTTATTTTCTTTCAGTAATTTGAATCACTCATCCCATTCTTTCTGGCCCAGAGTTTCTGTTGAGAAATCTTCCAGTAATCTTATGGGTATTCCCTTTTGTGTAACTTCTCTTTCTCCTATAGCTTTTTAAAGTTTTTTTGTCTTTGTCTTTTGACAATGTAATTATAATGTATCTCAGTGTAGCCTATTCAATTTCAAACTATGTCAGTCCTTTGGGCCTCATGGATTTCTTTCCCCATGTTCAGTACGTTTTCAGCCTTTATTGCTTTAAATATACTTCCTGTCCCTGTCTCTTTCTTCTCCTGGAATTCTCATAATGTAAATACTGTTTCTTTTCATTATGGACTATAACTCCCATAGGCTTGCTTTAGTTTTTTTCATTTTTTTTCTTTCTGATCCTCTGGGTAATTTCCAATGTCCTATCTTTCAGGTCACTGGTTATTTCTTCTGCATTGTCAAGTCTATTTTTACATCTTTCTATTTTATATCTTCAGTTCAGTTACTGTATTTTTCAACTCTAGGGTTTCTTTGGTTTCTTTTTAAATGGTTGCTGTTTCCTTGTCAAACTTCCTGCTTTGTTTATGCATTATTTTCCTTATTTTGTTTAGTGGTCTGTTTTCTAATAGTTCACTAAACTTCCTTAAGAGGATTATTTTGCATTCTTTGACAGTTCGCAGATCACCATTTCTTTACAGTCAGTCATTGCAGTTTCATTCTTTTCTTTGCTAGTGTTATGTTTTCCTGATTTTTTTGTGATTCTTGATGTATTGCATGGGTATCTGCATATCTGGGTGATGGGGGCCCTCTTCCAGGCTTTACAGGATTCTTTGGTAGAGACAGTTCTTCACAAGTCAGGTCAGTGTGGGCTTCTGAGTGTGTCTGCTGGTAGTGTCTTTTGGATAGTGGGGCCTGCTATTATGGTCTATTTTGGGGCAAGGCAACTAACTGTTCAAGCTGGGAGGGCAGGGATGGGGAGGTATGCCACTGGTTGAAAATGGCTATATAGGACTGCTGGCTTGATTCCTTGCCCAGTGAGGCTATGGGATGGGCTCTGCAGGTGCCTCAACCCTCTGGTCAGGTTGACTAAATGATTGGGACTGGGTACTATATTCAGTTTGAGATGGGTCTATGAATTAGCCTCCCTACCCCAGCAAGGCAGCAGACCAGGGCCCTGGGCATATACAGCTAATTGTTTGGGGGCCTGAATCAGGCCTGAGTGTGCACTGAATTGCCCTGGTCAGGTGAGGCCCCTGGTCTGCTCTGCAGAACAGGAACACCATGGGCTGTTCTGTCCATACCACTGTATGTAGGACTGTTGAATGGGCTATGGAAGTGTGTGTGCTTTAGTCTGGGTCCCTGCTTGGACAAGCTGAAGGCTGTATTAAGCAATGAGTGGGGCTACAAATTAAGATTCCCTGCCTGGGCACAGTGGAAGCAGCAGCTCTATGACCAGTAAAACTTTTTGTTGTCTTAACTCAAAAGCTGACCTGCACCCTAAGTTCCCTTGGCCAAACAAGGCCATTGGCTTTGAGCTGCAAACTACCAGCTCCACTTGCCCTTGATTGCTGCTGAACCAAGTAGGTTTCAGGTGTTTTTGCCAGCCCTTCTGTTCAGATGGGGCCAGAAGACACTCTCCACAGCCTGTGGGAATAGGTCTCAGCCTCCTTGCCTGGGTGGGAGGGGGAGGAGATGCTCCAGGCTACTCTCAATTTCCCAAACAGGCTCTCTGGTTTGGAGGGCTGGGAGCTACCCTCAGCTGTCTCTATCAACCCCCCTGCCTGTGCAGAGGATGGGAAGCTTCCATGCCCAGTACTGGCTTATCTCTGGGGGCAATTAACTCTACCCACTGCCTCTTGGCTGGACCACTGCTGGGCTACAGAGCTTCCAGGAGCTGTTACCAGTCCTTCTGATAAAATGGGGCAGAAGACACTCCCTATGGCAGTGGGGCTGTGACTCCACCCTGGGCATTGGGCAACCATGGGACTCTAGAGCAGGCAAAACTCCTTTGAGGATCCAAATCAGGTAGAATTGCTCCCCAACAAGTTTCCTGGTCACAGTGTGCCCCCAGCTTGTCTCTGCAGATAAGCAAAGCCACTAGGTGGGATTACTAGGTGGGCACCACTGATATGAATGCAGTCGGCCAGCTGCTGCAAGCCTAGCCAACTTCTCCATCACAGTCAGATTCCCAGCAGCTCAGTTCCACAGATCCTGCAATCCCTGCAGTGCAAGGTCAGAGCAGGGGCTCCCAAGGGCGACCTTAATGCTTGGGGTGGGGGGAGGTGCCTTCTGCCTCCCGGGTTCTCTCTTCCCACTGGAGGAACCAGAGGCCAAGGGAAGACCTCCCTGCACGGTGCTGTGCTGTGCTGGCCTGGGGGAGGCGCCATGAGGTCACCATGTAGTGACTTCTCTTACCCTCTAACACAGCCTGTCTTGGCCTCTGTGATGCAGGGGTGCTTCAGCCTCACCCCCATGTTCCAGGATTCTCTCAGTGGTGTCTCGTTCATGAATGGTTGTCCCTACTAGGGGGTGCAAGTTCAGGAAAAACCTATGTCACAATCTTGGCAATGTCACTCCACTTTTTAAAACTTTTGTGGTGAGAACAGTTAAGATCTACCCATTTAGCAAATTTCAAGCATACAATAGAGAATAGTTAAGTACACTCACATTTCTATACATTGAATCTGCAGAACTTATTAATTTTGCATAAGTGAAATTTTGGACCCCTTGACAAACATCTCTCCATTTCCCCCTCCCTGGAGCCTCAGGTAATGGCCACTTTACTCCAGATTCTATGAGTTTGACTATTTTAGATTCCACATATAAGTGAGATTATGCAGTATTTGTATTTCTGTGTCTGACTTATTTCAGTTAGGGTAAGGTCCTCCAGGTTCATCCAAGTTGTTATAAGAGCCAGGAACTTCCTTTTTTTATTTTTATTTTATTTTTGTGATTAAGGTATTATTGAAATACACTCTTATGAAGGTTTCACATGGAAAAACAATGTGGTTACAACATTTACCCATATTATCAAGTTCCCACTCATACCCCAATTCAGTCCCAGTGATCCCCCACACCATGTGTACTAAACATAATCCCCCACACTCCCCTTCTCCCTCCCTCCTCCCCCACCCCTCCCCTTTGTAACCATTAGTTCGTTCTTGGAGTCTCTGAGTCTGCTACTATTTTGTTCCTTCAGTTTTGCTTCGTTGTTATACTCCACAACTCAGGGAGATCATTTGGCACTTGGCTTTCTCTGCCTGGCTTATTTCACTGAGCATAGTATCTTCCAGCTCCATCCATGTTGTTGCAAATGGTAGGATTTGTTTTCTTCTTATGGCTGAATAGTATTCCATTGTGTATATGTACCACCTCTTTTTTATCCATTCATCTACTGATGGACACTTAGGTTGCTTCTATATCTTGGCAATTGTAAAAAGTGCTGCAATAAACATAGGGGTGCATATGTCTTTTTGAGTCTTAGAAGTTGTATTCTCTGGGTAAATTACAAGGAGTGGGATTCCCGGGTCAAATGGTATTTGTATTTTTAGTTTTTGAGGAACCTCCATATTGCCTTCCACAATGGTTGAACGAGCTTACATTCCCACCAGCAGTGAAGGAGAGTTCCCCTTTCTCCGCATCCTTGCCAGCATTTGTTGTTCTTGGAACTTCCTTTTTTTAAAGCTAAATAATATTCCATCGTATGATGTATATATGTATATGTATTTATTTGTGTGCATGTTCCCACATTTTTTCAAATTTATTGTGATATAACTGACATGTGGCACTGTACAAGATTAAGGTGTACAGCATGAGTTGACATCCATTTAGTGCAAAATGATAACCACGTGTTTGACTAATATTCATCATCTCATATACTTCCCTCCAAAGAAAGTTTTCCTTGTGAGGAGAACTTTTAGGATCTGCTCTTAGAAACTTTCAAATATACCATATAGCAGAGTTAACTATAGTCATCATGCTGTGCATTATGTACCCAATACTCATTTACCTTATAACTGGAAGTTTGTATCTTTTGACCACCTTCATTTTTTGTTCACTCCTTCCTTGTCCAGGAGCCCAAATAATAACTGTTGCAAGGGTCAGAGTCTGGAATATGAAAGAGTATCCACTTAATTTCTTGAACATTGCTGCCCTACACCCATCTGTTATTTTTTCTGTCTACTCTCAATGTCCTATTTGTTAAATTCATAAGCCTCTTACTGCTGCTACTAGAGCACTGAAAGCCTAACCTAGTCTTCATTGACAATGCTAGAAAAAGGACTCTGTCCCATAACACTAGATACACAATGTATTCACCCTAAAATATCTCCAGGCATCACCATCAAGTGGAAAAAGTAATTTTTAAGTAAGAGGTACAAAGTCATCTTTGTGTCTTTCCCCACTCCTAGCAAGACACACACACACCTTCAGTAATAAAAATTGAGAAGCACGTTTTTGGGTTCTTCCTTTACATTTTGCAATCTTTTGAGAAAAGGTACCCAGTAGAGAGTTCTACAGGGTGCCTAACAAGTTCCAGCTGAATAAGGGGAACTCTTTCTGCTACCGCAAAGAACTGTCTAAACATAGTTAAGAAGAGATGAATAAAGAGGTAATGCTTTGCTAATGACAAATCACTGCTTATCTCAAATGGAGTTATCTATTGCATTTGTCAAATGAAATCTTGAATGTAACTGTTCTGTAAATATATTAGGACAAATTTAAAATAATTTTCCTGAGTTACTGTGGCATATGACATTCCAAATTGCTTGTGGAACTGGACTATAAATTTTGCTTAACATTCTACAAACAATAGTCTACATTTTTATTAATTTAATATACTTTCAGAGATGTTTAAAATAGAGGATCATAGACTCCAAAAAGAGGCATGTCCTAAGAAAATGGTACAAAACATATATCCTGCACAATAAACTTCTCTCTTTTCCATTTCACAGTGGCTTTTAGAAACTAGGATAGTTCCTAACTTTCCAGCTGGCATCATTATAACTTAATTATTATGTCCTTAAAATGAGGACTCTAAATGTTGAACCTTTGGCCCCTTAAAAAGGACAGTATAATTTTTAAAATCGTAACAATTTGCTTGATCATACATAGAGGAAACAGAGGGCATACCTGTTTTTTTGTTTTGTATATTTTATTCTTACAACTTGTAAATTATAATGTCAAAGTTAGAAAAGCTATGGAAGGAAAGAGCAACCTGTGGCCCCTATTTTTAGTTGGTTCATTTTGCTATTTTTATACTGTTTAAATTTATGCGCACACATGCCAATTACTCTAGATATCCTCCTGGTTATCTCCACTTTCCTTTTATCTGAAATATACCCTTTTAGAATTCTCTTAGTAGTGTTTGCTGGTTATATAATCTGTTCTTTATCTGGAAACACAGTACTCATTTTTTAAAGAGTTTTCCTGTGTACCCAGGTCTAAGTCCAAAGTCATCTTCTGTGGGTTCCTTAAAGATGTCTGACCGTCTTCTGCCTCCTACTGCTGCTGCCCGAAGTCTGCTGTTCTTCTAGTCATTGCCCCTCTGAGGATGACCTTTCTCAGGCCTGCTGCATGTATCTAATTGTTTTAGGGATGATGCAATGCCACACAATGTGTCTAAGTGTGGATTTCATACATATTTACCCTGCTTGGGATTCACGGGGCCTGGTTCTTGAGAGAGGATGCTTTCTTTGATTCTGGAAAGTTACTTACATATGTGTTACTATTTCCTCTCATTTTCTCTGCTCTCATTCTGTCCTTCAGGTCTCTTTACTTTTCTTTTATATCTTCCAACTGCTTACAATTCTGATATTACTCATTCTGGTGACATCTTCAGATTTACCTTCTAATTCATTAGTTCTCTCTTCTACTATGCCTAATCCACTGTTTAAGCTGTCTGTCGCTTTTTAAATCGCAATTATATTTTTCTTCCCAAAAGTTATATTTGGTTCCATATTAAATCTGTTTGTCATATATTGGTAATTCCTTTTTTCTCACACATTTTCATTTCCATCTTTTACTTAAACACTTCCTATTTAGTTATTTTATATTTTGCATCTCATAATGCTAGTATTTGATAGTCCTCACTACAAGTCAAAGTTTGTTGTTTATTTCTTGTTCACTTGCTTAACTTTTTATGGTGAACTCTTGTTTTGCTGAACTTATATTTAGGAAATCCTGGTGTATCGGAAGGATGCTTTCCTATAGAAAATATTTCTGAAGATTTCTGCTGGATGTCAGGAGGTGCTACCAAACTGGGATCATTTTAATTTCTTGGCTATGGCCATGCAGAATGTATGAATGTCAACCCTAGACCCATGTGAAAACAGGTTTAATTCTATAGTTTCATTTTCCTCTTGAGCCATGACGATGATAAACAGGCTTTCTCATTTGCTTATGATATTGCAGGGGACTTTCTCCAGGTCGCCCATTCACTGAGGCCTCTTCAAGTGCCTCCGCTCTATTCAGTGTGTATGTGGGAGGGGTCTGCCTCAGCATTAGTTCCCCCGTTTGTATTGGGCCTTGAGACCTACTTGCGGTACGGTAGCAACGGGCTCAGCCAGTGCGGCTCCTCGGAGGTCGGGGCTCCCCCCGGGCCCGCCTTGCCCTCTGAGGGTGAGCGCGGCAGCTTGGCTCGGACTATCCTGCGGGAGCGCACGGCGCTGGAGGCGGCGGGGACGGCGCTGGGAGCGACCATCTCAGCATCTCGCCCCGCGCTCCCCGCGCTGCCGCTGCACTGGATCACCCTGGGGGGGCAGAGGCAGGGAGGCGGTGCCCGCGCTCCCACCCCACGCCCTGCGCGCAAAGCCGCGCCGGAGGGTCTCGGCGCCTGGCCGCTGCTAGCAGCCTTTGAGGGAAGCAAGCACTGCACGGAGCCTGTCAGCGCTGTAGGAGGGGAGGCCTGGCGGTGCGGTCACAGCCAATGGTAGGAGCCGCTGGACAAAGGAGAGCTGGCGCTGGATCCTGGCCTTGGATCTGTTACAGCTGGCCTGTGGTAGTGAGACCTTAGGGTGCTGCAGATGGCCTACCCAGAGCTGTGTGTGCCCCACCCCTGTGCCCTTGCAGGTTGGGTGGTCTGCCGCCAGGTCAGCTGGGAACAGAGTCCGACCTCTCTCCCCCATTTCCAAGACCCCACAGTTGTTCGGGAGCTCAATGTGACAATCACTGATGGATGCCTGTATACCAGGCTCAGCCTAAGCCACGCATGAGACCCCTGGAGAGCGGTCTGTGCCCAGTGGTCTGAGGGCCCAGCTCTGCTACCTCCCTGAACACCTGGGGCAGCAGGTCTCTGGTTGGCAAAGTAGTTGCCCAAGGGACAAGGTGGATTTCTGGTAGCTGGAGTCCTGGCAGGGGGACTGCAGAAAGGACCCTGGAGGGCTGGCTGGCTGGACCGGCTCTTTGTGGCCACACAATACAGCGTTCTGCTCAGTCTCTCCATTTCACAGGTGAGGCTGAGGCTGGAGACTTGGCTATTCGCCCAGGCAACAGCTGGCAGGTGCGGCACTGGGAGATTCAAGGCTCTGTCTGGCTGCCCGGAGCCACCCGTGTGCAGGAGACTCTGACACTCCACTGCCTCAACAGCCTCCAGGCCCTCCTGCCTTCCCCAAACCCTATGCCAGACCAAGGGCTCCCACTTGCCCAACCTGTCTTTGAATCTCCATCCCAGTGTGACCCAGCAGACCACCAAGGCCCAGTGCTTACGGGAGGTTTGTGGGAGGAAGGCAGGCCTCAGACCACCCAGGCCCTGGCCAGGCAACCCCCCAGACACCGTGGATCAGGGACACATGGGGTAGAGCTCCGTGGCGGTCTCAGCAGACACTTACGTGTGCACCTCCCTGCGCTGCTCTTCCTGGCCCGTATCTGCCCTAGAGGAATAAGGTGTTTGTACCCGCAAAGAACCCGGCCTTCCCCCCGGGGAGAGGGGTCAGCAGCCAGTGGCCACTGTTTGCCCTTCCTGCGCAGCAACCTGGAGCGGCCGCACAGGGAGACAAGACAACTGGAAGCATTCAAGACCTGCTGTTGGTGGCGATTGCCCTGACGCAGGTAGATGCAAAGCAAGCGACCACGGGCACCGGCAGCACAACACGCAACCGCAGCAGCCTGAGCCATCCCAGGAAGCTCCCGGCATGCAGGATGGCAAAGGCTCCGCATCCGTCCATCAGCGGGAGGCCCAGCACGTCTGGCCTGCCAGCCCACTGCCATTTGGGATCTTTACCCATTCCTGGTTTTTGAGCGGCTTCAGGCACTGATGGCAGTCAGGTGACAAGGCAGGATGGCCTACACTGCGTCTGATGGGATCTAACAGACACTCTCGTCTGATGTGCAGAGAAGGACACCTGCCAGCTACTAGCAGAGGTCCTGTCTGGGTGGGCAAGGGGGCCTCTTCAGCTGCTGCATCACTTACGTAGAATAGAATTTGTTTTCAAAACCATCATCCCCTTGTCATAGAAAGTCAAGTGGCATGTTTTCTGTGTGTTGGAGAGAGATACCCTCCTCCCCCTCCCCCAATCCTGGATACCATGAGGAGGGGGCAGCAGGCAGGCCAGATGGGCTCTAGACCCCAATGTGTAGAAGCCCTGCCTGCTCCCACAGGGGTCTGACAGCCTCCAGACCCAGGCCTCACAGCACGTGGGGGCAGGTAAAGGTGATGACCACCCTTTCCTTATGCCTCCTATGAACATGGCTTCATCCCCACCCAGAGCAGCAGGACCCGTGGGGGGCATGGGGCCATCCTTCTGCATCTTCAGTGTGTGGAGTGGAACGGTGGCTGGCAGAAGGAGGAGGCTGGGCTGGAAGTAGCCAGGCTTGCTGCAGGACGGAGTGGTTGGTCACCCAAGGGAAGGACATGGCCGAGAACACAGGAGGAGCAGGGGGCGGCCAGCTCCATTTTGGACATTCTCACAGTGCCTCCCAGACCACATCTGCACTGGCTGAGCATCCCTGCCTGGCACTCCAGAGAATGCCTGGTGCTCTGGGGTGGCTGGGCTGGAGAGGGGACAAGGAGCAGGAGAGGACTGCAGGGCTGGCGGGGTGACACCCACAGGTGTGAGGGCAGGTTGAAGGCTGCCACCAGAGCCTCTGCGGCCAGGGACGTGGGCATAAAGCAGTGAGGCGTGACTCAGAAGCCAGCAGGGAGAGGGGTGCGGCTAGCATCACAGAATCCGCAAAATCAGGTCCAGAGGAAACTGTGGAGAGGCACTGGGCAGGGCCATACCTCCCCTGATCCCACACTTCTGAAGCCAAACTGGTGCCCCTGTGGGTCCTGGGAATGCTTCCCTGTGGCCGCATTGCGGGAGAGGTGAATAAGAATGCATCCCGATCGCCATCGTACCCCAGCTGGGGAGGCACCTGGGCTGTCCCTCGGATCAAAGCAAGTCCCCCCCAGGCTGCTGCCAGGGCAAGCAGGCCCACAGGGATATGCCCACACCACTGATCAGGAACTGAAAACCAAGCCCACCTGGAGACTGCCTCCCTCTTGTTAGGCCTTATGAGGGCTGCTCTGACACACAGAAATCAAGTGCTGGCCAGGATGCAGGGAGGAAGGAGGCCCCGTGCACTCCAGGGGTGATGGAAACTGGTGCAGCCGCTGTGGAGAACAGCCTATGTTTCCCCAAGAGTAAACAGAATTACCATGTGACCCAGCACATCCTCATCTGGGATCCACCCAAAGAACTGGAGGCAGGGACTTGAAGAGAGGGTCCTGCACCCAGGTTCACGCCACGCTCCTCACAGCAGCCGGGATTTGGGGGCAGAGCTCGTGTCCATCGCGGATGATGGATGAGCAAACTGCAGTCCATGCCCAGGGTGTAATCTACTCAGCCAGACCCAGGGAGGAAATGCCCACACGCTCCAGCAGGGGGGGACCCTGAGGACGTGCCAAGTGAAATAAGCCAGGCAGGGGACACATCTGGTGGAGGCTGGCCTAGGAGGTCCCTAGAGGAGTCATTCCTTGAAGACAGAATATAGGAGGTGGGGAGAGGGAAAGGGGCATGAGTGTTTAATGGGGACAGTCTCTGTTCTACAAGGTGGAGAAGGCTCTGGGAATAATGTGGGAATGCTGCACATGGGAACGGGCTTATGTCCTTGAGCTGTGATGTAGAAACAATTAAGATGGTAAATTTTATGTCATGTGTATTTTTCCACACTAGAAATTGAGGAAAGGGTACAGAACCCAGCTGGGAGGGCTCCCACAGCCCCAAGTAGGAAGAACTGGGCTTCAGAAGGGATGGTGTTGGTAAAGTGGGGTTCCTATGGCGAGGATCCTCACTGGACTTAAACCATCTGATGATGTGACTGCCCTGTTGCTATGCTGCCGGTTCCATACCATTAGGCAATAAGCGATAATTTTGTTAATATAAAGAGTTCCACGCAGTGCTCGGAGATGGGGTGGCAGGTCTGCAAGGCTGCAGGGGAGTGGAGTGGAGGCTGGGGTGGTGGCAGTGCTGAGGAGAGAGGCCCAGAAGACAGCTGTGTGGGACGGCTGTGCAGAGAGGCCCAGAGGCAGACACCGGCTTGCTGCATGCAAAGCAGCAGTGATAACACAGAATCTGAGTGAACGGGATTTTAGTGACTGACCTGACACCTGAAAAGAAAGTTGGGTATAACCTTTTCACCCCAAGAACCCTTTGCTCTAAATTTCTTTGGTCACAGTGAATCTATAGTGAACTTGCCTGGAGGTGAAACTCATTTGCAAGACAGATGGTGACAGAGATGCATGGGAGTCTTCTCCTGTAACAGTCAGCACACGTTTAGCGCCTTAAAACAGCAGGAAGGTGCCCGGTGGCTGTGTAGGTCAGAGTCCTGCACTCCGTGTGTGTAGGCGCTTACCCAGGGGGCTCCACAGCAGAGCTGCCCCCGCCCTTCCAGCTTCTAGAGGCTCCATGTTCCAGGGCACAGGCCCCTTCCCCTGGCCACCCTCCCTCCTCTGACTCTGGCCCTCCTGTAGCCCTGCTCTGGGCAACCTGTGATGACCTGGGCTCACACACACAAGCCAGGGTCACCCCATCTCAGAGCCCTTCACTTCATCATGTCTGCAGGTCCCTGCACGCCCCTGGGGTCCACCGCAGGGGTGCATGCACTCCTTAGATGGGGGCTGAGGTCCATAGGGGATGGGTCCCTTGGGGTGCAGGGTAGAGCCTGACTGCCCAGTGCACCAGCCCAGGCATCCATCTGCCCATCTCCAATGGGGAGACAGTCTGGGCATGAGGCCCCATGGAGACTACAATGGCACTTGAACATTCTCTTGCCTAAATCACTCAAGTTTGGCCCCCAGGCCCTCATACCTAACAGCCAGTGGACGAGGAATACTGGAGGCAGAGTACTGCAGATTGGCGGCTGGCAGCTCACTCTGCAGGACTAGAGGCCTGGTGTATCAGCTGGCAGTGCCGCATGACAAGTCACCACGCTTCACCGCCTGCATGTAACACCTCATGCTGCTGCAGGCTGGGCCTGGGCAGGGCTTAGCCAGATTTCCTGCCTGGCATCTCACAAAGTTGAAGTCAGTCTTGGCAGGGCTGGGCTCTTGGAAGGGCTCTTGGGAAGAAGACACTCCAGTTGTCAGAAGGATTCAGTTCCTGGTGGCCATAGGGCTGAGGACCCCTTTCTTGTTGGCTGTCCACTGCGCTGTCCTTAAAGGCTGTCCCAGTCCTTGGCATATGGCTTCTCCATGTTAAAGGATAGCAATGGTGTCAAGTCCCTTCTTCTGCTTCTAGCCGAAGAAAGTGCTCTGCTTTCATAGGGCTCATATGATTGGCTTGGGCCTACTTGGATAATCGTTTGATTAACTTAAAGTCAACTGATTAGTAACCTTAATTATAATGCCCACCCCCCTTTGCCATGTGTATCAATTTCCAAGAGCTGCAGCAAAGTGCCCAGCCTGGGCATCCCGAACAACAGCAGTGTGTCATCTCCCAGTTCTGGGGCCAGCATCCAACATCTATGTGTCAGCAGGGCTGGTCCAACTGAGCTGTGGGGAGGGTCTGTTCTGGGCCTCTCTCCTGGGCTTGTAGATGGACGTCTTCCCTCTTGCCTGTCTGCCTCCAATATCCACTTTTGGAAAGGATACCAGTCGTATTGGCATGGGGCCCGTACTAGTGACCACACGTTTGCTCAGTTACCTGTGAAGTCCCTATTCTCAAATAAGGGCACAGGCTGAGGTCCTGTTGGTCAGGGTGGGCTCAGCCCCCGACTGTGTGACGCAGCATATAGACACAGTCTCAGGGATCAGGGTGGGGGTCTTGAGGCCATGTCTGTGAGGAGCCATTCTGAATCCCACTGACCATGCCGCAGGGCGCTCCTGGATGTGTGGGGGGCTGGCCTGGTGGGGCTGTCACACCCTGCCTCCCTGCAAGGGCACTTCATCCCCACCAGGCACAGCTGGGGTCTTTGGACAACCTCCCCTCTGGATAGGGACACAGGGCTGGGGTCCCTCTCCCAGCCACCTGGTCCCTTTGGGCACTGCTCAATCGCTGTGTAGGGTGACCTGGAACAATGGGAAAAAAAAATTTTTTGCTTTCACAGAGACCAGAGAGGAGGGAGGGACAGAGACAGAGACACAGAGAGATAGAGAATGAGAGACAGAACCAGCTGAGGGGGGGGAACAGAGCAGGTAGGCCTTTGCAGGGTCTGAGGCTAACCAGGGAGGGGCCAGGGGAGAGAAGCTTTTCTCCCTCCAAAGGTGACCTCACTTTGCTTCTGAAGCCCCCAGGTGGGCACTTGCTGCGGGGCCCACTGAGGCTTGGAATGTTAAAAGGGGGCCCTGCGGTGAGAAGTTGCCTTGATTCGAGCCTCCCTGGTCAAGGCACATGGGTGTGGATAGCTCAGCTTCCAGAAGGGACTGAGATGCTGGGCCTGGCTGGCACCTTGCCAGGCTGGGGGGCTGGCCTTGCCCACCCCATTGTTGTGGAGAGGAGCTGGGCATCCCACCAAACCATGCCGTCAGCCTCCCCTGGCACACCTGCTCTGGGCTAGGCCCTCCAGCCCAGACACCTTCCTAGCTCCTCCTCTGCCTCCCTCTCCAGCCTCTCCCAAAACAGCTGCCCTGGGGGCTCACAGGAAAGTGGCACTACTGCAGCCATGCTCCCTTCCTGCAGGGAAGTGCCTTCCTGAGCTCTTGTCAGGGTCAAGGCCATGAAGGGTGTATGGCTTCCTCAGCCCCTCCTCTGGAGCTCATTGTCCCCAGAAGCCGGCTGGGGGAGGCATCCAGCTCCCAGACTCTGGGCTCTGTGGCTGGGTGGGAGAGCGGCCTCTTCCGGCATTTCCGCTTTCGAGTATAATTTCAATCAATTTAGGACCTGCCCTGGAAAACAGCAGAGCAGAAGGACCAGACCATGTTACTCCAAGATTCTGTCCAACTGTAGCCTGCTGAGGGTCCCACTTAACCGGGCAGCGGCCACCCTGCAGACCAGCTCCCCACAAACCCACGCTGAAACCCTTGAGGACATAGAAGGGGCCGGTGCTGGATCTCTGCATCTCCACCTCCTTTAGGCCACCCCACACCCCATTTTCACCCTCTTTTGGGGTAGGTGTCCATGTCCTGGGGCCACCATAACAAAATGCGACACACTGAGGGCCTTAAAACAACAGAAATGTATTCTCTCCCAGTTCTGAGGCCAGAAGCCCACAATCAAGCTGTGGGCAGGGCTGCGCTCTCCCCGACGTGCTGGGGGGACCCTAGTGATCCCTGCGGCCAGCACCGTGATCTAAGACATGCAGTCTGGAGCATGTGGGAAGTCAATGTCTGAGATGCCTGGCCCTGTGCTGTGGGTTATGCAGCCCACACTGAGCCAGACGGAGCCTGAACGCTGTCACCTCCCATTCACTCCAGACAGATGAGGCCGTGGTTCTGTGACATGGAAGGACACTGGTACCCTCTCACTGGGTGTGGTGTTTTGCTTTGTGCTAATATGGGAGGAATTCAAGTTTGAGACATGCCCACAAGTCTCCAGGATGCAGGCTTAGAGGCAGATATCTGCTGGGCTGCGTGAGCCCAGGGGTCTGCAATCTCAGGGGCTGCCCAAGTGGCCCTGGGTGTGCGCGGGAGGCCAGGGCCCATTTCTCAGCACGTAAACGCTCGCACATGAAATGCCATGCCCCCACCTCCCAGAGGCCTGAGCAGTACGCCCACCCCACCAGCACAGATGCGGGCTCGGGAGCCTGGCTGACCCACCTCAGCGCCCCCAGTCCAGTATGGGAGCCACTGTGCTCGGGTGATCCTGTGCCCCCGCACCACTGCCCCTCTCCTCCCCCAGTGCCCTCGTCCTCATCCTGCCTGCTCCTGGCCTCCCGAGAGGGTGACCCAAGCCCTTGGAGAACCCACGTGTGGGGAGGATGGGCTGGGAGGAAGGCATGGCCCCAGCCCCCGGGGTGGAGTTGGGGAGATGAAGGCAAATGGCCCAAGACCCAGAAGTGACTGGAGAAATTCCAACACAAATTTGAATCTCTCTGGACACCTTAAAGCAAAAGGACTCAGCAGCCTAGCACCGCCAGGCCTTCCTTGACTCAGTCACGGAGGCGGCAGAAAAGCCTGTCTGAGAGGGACCTGGATGCCAAGAAGCAGCGAGAAGAGCCCAGGGTCAGCTCCAGGTGTCCACATGTCCAGCACCTTCTCCACTGTTGTGCTAATGGTTTAAAGCCAGAAGCCACTATGATGGCATTCCCTGTCCAGAGGCCACGGGTCACCTGGGTGGGGGTGACAGGCAGCTGGGTCCTGAGGGAGCATAGATTTTGGGCCGGACTGAAGGAAATGTTAGGAGCATGGTGGGCCCATTGGAGAGGCTGGTGTGGCCATGGGCAGCAGTCCAGAGGATGACTGACTGTGTGTTGGGAGGGGCATCCGGGAAGACCCGCTGGGCCTGAACACCAGGTGGCTCCTCTGGACTGAGGAGAGGCCTCTTGGGGAGATGAGGAGTTTGTCTTTCAATCCGTGTGTGTCTGGATGCCTGTGACGTCACTTTGGGGGCACATCAATCCTATTCTGCATGAAGCTGAAGGTAGCAGGAGACCCCCCAACCTGGCCTGAACACCACTAGCCTAGTCCATGGCCTCTGCCACAGCCAGCCGTGTCCTCTGAGGCCTGTGGGTTTGCAGAGGTCAAAGGCTGCCAGCCAGAGCGGGGCTGGGATCCCACCGGCCCAAACCTGATGATGGCCCTGGCAGAGCCGCTAGCCCAGCCTGCCTGTTGGTCACCTGTGCAAAGCTGAAGGCAGACCCCCAGCAGCCTAAGCTCAGCTGCTCTGCACAGGAAGAACCCAGGGGCCCTGGGCTTGGCCAAGCCAGCCCCACTCAGCCTGGTTGGCATAGGTCACTGGCACACCCTGGCCTCCCTAGTCACACTTAACTCTGACAGAGTCTTCCTGTGACCCAGCAGTCTGCATGAAACTGGCAGGCGCAAGGCCCAGCCACTGGGCTCTGCTCAGGGCCAATGTGGGGTCCCCAGCCCCAAGAGGGGACTCTCATTTGTCCTTGCCCATCAGTACCACATCCCCACAGCAGCACCCTGCCCGTTTCTTCAGCCCCAGGCCCCCAGATCACCACTGTCCTCTGACTCTTGGCCTGTGCACCCTCCCTGTCTCTGTCCCTAACATTTCCTTCAGCACCAGGGCCAGGCCTGCTGTCCCCTCCCTCCTCCCTGTTCCTTTCTGTGCAAAATGATTCTCTATCACAGGGACATGCCAGGCAGAAGGTCAGGGTGCCCAGAGACCAACATCGCCCCCTCACAGCCCTCAGCTCGCCTAAAACCCCCAAGTTCTCTCTAGCACCCCTGACAGCTGACAGACCCCTGCAAGCGCTTTCCCTCTTTGGCACTCAGGAAGGTTCTGTGTCCTGTATGGGGGGCAGAGCCCAGTGCCCACAGCCCCTGAATCCTGCCACCCTCCCAACCACACCAGGGAGGATGGCAGGAGCTGAGGGAGGGAGGTGGGGGTGGGGACAGGGCGTGCATGGCACGGACCAAGGGGACAGAGCCACGTGGGAAGGAGGGGCCACCTGGGTGTGGTTCTGACTCTCCGGCTCCCTCCCAGCCCAGCTCAGTGACTGCAGAGAGGGAGCAGCCCTGAGGGCTGGCTGTTCCTAGAGCCCCTACACCTCCTGTGGGCTTCCACCCCGGGGAGGGGACTCACTTGCTACCAGGATATCTGGTCCCAAGGAAATCCTGGTCCGCTTCTGCTCTGCTGGGGTGAAGGTCAACGGAAGCGGCACCCATGCTGCAGAGTCCCCGCACTCACCCCAGGTCAGGTGTCCCTGCTGGATAAGTCCTTGTCCCCAAGGCTGTCAACAGCTGCTCCTGCGGGGCTGCCGGGTGGGTTCTGTCCTAACAGCTCCCTGCAGAGCCTGGCGACGGGCGCCTACCTGTCCTCCCTGCATCTAGGCTTGTTGTGTGAAACAATACTTGTGTTGCTCAATTCCAGAGAAAGGTCATGTTCCACCCTCTGTCAGCAACTAAGGCAGACAGCCCAGTGGGGCCCTTCTGCACCTGTGCTGACCCCCGGGGCCTGGGCTCCCTATCCTTCCTGTTCCCAGGCCCACAGAGCCTCGGCCCCTGAATACTTCTCACCCAGACCTCTCTTCCACCAGATGCCTGGCACAGGGGAAATGCATGGGCCCTGATCTCACCTCCAGCCACAGCTTGGTCTACCCCATGGGGTTGGGTCCTGCCAAGCAGGCAGCTGTGGAAAGCAGCTGGCCCCTAGCATGTAGGCCATGCAGTGGCCACGTGACAGGCCCTTTCTTCTCACCTGTGGCTCTTCCCACCTCAGCCATTATGTAACTCTGCCACTCAGGGTGTCCTGGGGTCTCCTGTATGTCACTGCTCAGAGCTTGGGGTGGGGGTTCTGACTCCTGTTGTCCACGTTACAGGCCACAAGGCCAAGGGACACTTACAATGAGCAGAGCCCTTTCCTCTTGTTTCTCAGCACCTTTTCCAGTGATGGGGGGTTCTCCCAGCCCCCGCACAAGGATGACTCACAGCCTGGAGGGGGCACTCCATCACCCCTCCCTTCAGTCTCTGGACTGACAGGCCTCAGTCTCAGGTTTCCAGGCGCCCTGGAGGGTCACCTCTAGATGAGGGTGGGCCAGGGCCTCCTTGACCTGCTTCTTGGCTCCAGGGCAGAGGGCTGTGAGCTGTACCAGAATGGGGCAGGGGCCCAAGACCCCAGAGTGTCCAGTGCACTTCTGCTGCGTGCCCTGGGCAGGCAGCAGTGATGGTCACCACAGGGCCTCAGCTGCCCTGGAAGGTGTGCATGTGGCGGCTCTGCGGCTGCACACATGCCCCCCCACCCCACCCCCATGTTCCCCCAAGAGAGCCCACAGCAGCCACTCTGTGTCCCCGATGGGCTGAGCCCCTTCCTCCCCCATGGCTGTGGTGACTCATGGCTTGTGGCTTTTCTCCCCCTGGGGGCAGGAAGCCCACACGGGCTCACAGCCCCCCAGGAGCCAGCAGCAGAGCCCCTACTGTGGGTGGGGGGGAAGGACTGTGGAGTGTATGCAGGGGCAGCGAGCCAGCCCTGTGCTGGTGTTGAGTTCTGCCAGCCATTTCTGGGGCAGATTAAGGCAAACAGAGACCCCCTTCGCAGTGCTGCTTTATCCCAGCCACTGACACACTGGCCTGCAGCATCGGGACGCCTCCCAGGGCCCCAGCCCAGGCCTCTGCAGCACAGTCCCAGGACACATGCAAGCCCATGTGAGCTTTCTGAGCACCCGGTGTGGGCACAGAGGCTATTTGGGGTAAGCAAGGACAGACAGGTCTCAGGCTCAAACCCCTCGGCCCTCTTGCACTGCCCAGGCTCTCAGACCAACAGCCTCCTCCCTGATGACCCCAGGGCAGCAGCCTCCTCCCCTCTGCAGACACTAAGAGGCCTGCCACCACCCTCCACTTTGTATGTCAGGGACAGGCCCAGGTATGGAGGATGGGGCTCTGTAAGGGGAGGAACGCTGAGGCTCTAGGACATCCAATGGCCCCTCACTCACCCTTCCCCCTGAGTGTGGGGTGGGAGCTCAGAGGCCAGCTGGAGCCTCCACACATCCCTGCAGCTGGGGGACTCAGGTGATCTCAGGACACCCAAGAACCTCATCTGTCTCCCGTGCTGCCTGCCACAGGGGACCCATGGGCACAAGGGGCTCAAGAGTGGGGCCACGATGGACTCACTGGCCATCCACAGGCACTGCAGAGCCACCTCTGGGCAAAAAATGGTTTGCATTTGTGGATAGCAACTGGCAGTGATTGGAGGAGAGGCCCCCTGTCCCCTGGGGCTGCCCACTCCTGTACACCATGTAGGCAGATTGAGCTTCACGGGATTCCCTCCCGTCCACATTGGGAGCGAGAAAGTTCCCTGCAGGCAGACACCCACCACCCTATGCTGGAGGTGAGGACTTCTGCCACCTACAATCTGAGGGACATGTCTTTCCAGTCACAACACCACAGTCACTGGCATTTGTGGGGCAGCTGGAGGTCTCCGGCCCACTCAGGAGATGGACACTGTTTCCTGCCCAGCACTGGAAAAATATCTGGGGCTGCTGTTCTCCAGAATGAGCCAAGTGCCAGGCAGGTAGGCACCAAGGGGCTGGTGCTGATGAGGAAGAGGTTGATCCCACAGGTTCGGCTAAGTGAAGCCCCTGGCCCAGCCTCCCGTTCCAGGACAACAGGAGCTCCCACTAGCTCCCGGCCATGTTTGCCATGCCAGGACCCTCGTGTCTTCCTCCGCCCAAGTGGGCATTAAGCTCAGCTCCAGGGGGGACACGGGGGGCGGCGGGTCCAGACACGGGCACAGTGTGGGCTAACAGGATGCTGGCATGCGTGTCACAACACAAAACAACATCTTGTTCAGAAAGCTCCTCAGCTGTGCTCGCGTCCTTGATTTTAAGTGGGTGAAGACGTGGCTCAGTCTCTCCTCCCTGATCTACTAGGAGGCTGCAAGCGAATTTGGTGGCAGACTGGCAGAATATTCGTTTCCAGCAGGCAGAGCGATTATAAAGTCACTTCCCACAAGCATTAGCACCTCCTTAGGCAGCCCTTACATACTGACCTTATTCACAAACATGAATTTTTCCCCAGCTGCAGTTTCAGCAGTGAATTACTCTGAGAGCTCAATTGTGTCCTGACAGTCTCCAACCTCACGTACTTCATGTGCTAACCTGAATAATTGCACTGTTGGGGAAAATGGCAGATTCGCTCACCAGTCATGGGCTTGGCGGGAAGGAGACCTGCAGATACCAACAGCCCCCATGCACCCTGACACACTGCAAGGAAAGCTTTCCGACCCAACGCACCGCAGGTTCAAGCTTCGCGGGGGCCCTTGGTCTTCTTCACTTGCTGGCATAAAAGCATCTCCCTGGAGGCTGACAGTGCTAAAGTGCTGGGTGTTTACCCAAGACAACTATTTGGGGAAAAAGCAGAGAAAAGTAACATTTCTCCTAACGTCCTCCAGCCCCCTCGGCATATGAATCGTTCCCAAGGGCTCATTCAGCAGGTCATTTATGGGAAGGCTCAAGTTCATTTTGCTTTTTACACCCAGAATTATTTGAGGAGAGGCACTGTTGTCACCCCCTCTGTAAGTGACCACGACACAAGTTTGAAGGACACTACCTCTCAATTAATAATAAATAACCACAGCCCGGGTGAGGAGGACGCCAGCCCTCCTCCAGACAGCGGAGCCCATCACCCGGTGCTTCCAGCCCTGGCTTACTCCCCAAAACAGCAGTGCGGCCAGCGGGGAGTGGGCGCAGGGAGCAGGCTCGGGGAGGCCAGGCCTGGGTTCGGCGTCTGGGGAGACCTGCCACACGGAGCATCCTGTCCCCGTGTCCCGGCCGCCTCACGCACCCCGCGGGAGCTTCTCTGTCCCCCGCAGCCACGGGGACGCTGGCAGGCGGGCGGACGGCCTTCAGCACCACGGACGCGGACAGCTTCGATTGCAGGCCTACCTGTCTTCGCTGGCGAAGGCCTGGTGGCCCAGCAGAAGTTCTCAGAAGGGGTACCTCGGCGGCAAGGGCAGCACCTCTGTGTCCAGGTCGCTCATCCTGAGGCTAGGGTGTGGTCTGATAGCACGCCGTCCGCAGGGCACGGCTGCCTGCGGGCCACGCCAGCGCCTGTCAGCCCGCGAGCGCCGGCTCCACGCCCCCACCCCACACTCCCACGGCCGCCTGCCAGCCCTGAGTTCCCCACACGCCCCACGGCCCCCACGCTCCTTCCCCACACGCCCGGACACGGCCAGGCCAGCCCCCCACCTCGGGGGCTTCCTGGCGGACGGGCTCACTCCAAAGCACCTCCAGGGCACAGGGGAGGTTTCCCACAGGGACTCAGGGGCAAGCACTGACACCACCCCAGCTCTCCTGAGGGCCCTGCAATCCCCCCCAGCTCCACTTCCCCTAGCCTACGCTGAGGCTCAGCCTTCTTTAGGGTACAGAGCACCTATGACCATCCAAGTCTTCCACTCAGCTCAGGTCAGATCAGAACCTGAGAGGGAGTGCCGGGGTGCTGGCAGGACACCTCTGAGACCCAGTGTGACCAGGACTTGGGCTCACAGAGACCCTCACTCCAATCACCGAGTGAAAAGGACCTGGCAGTTGTGGAGCAGGGCGTGGGCCAGACTAGGTGAGCTGGAAGAGTCCTTGGTAGTCTGTAGACCCTTGGGGCCAACATTCATCCTCAGGGGCTCCTGCACCTCTCCTGAACCCAACCCCACACTGAAGTGTTTCGGCTGCAATCACCCACACGCTGCAGGTGGGGGCGAGGGCTCCCAGAGCCTCCCCAGTTCCTTGACTCCCACCCCAACCCTCCGCCCTCTGATTCAGAGGCTCCCTTGTGACCCCTTGCATGTGTTCGGGACACTCATCCACATGGTACAGCCAGGCCAGCAGAGGTCCAAGCCACTGGCTCAAGTGGAGGCCTTGGGTCAGAACCCAGGGCTCCTGACTCGAAACTGCTCCCTGGACTCCTGGTCTTCTGGCATCACCTGACTTCCACAGGAGCCCAGCCCCAGGCCCCACCTTGGTGCTGCCCCTCAGAGAGCCCATGGTGCAATGCCTGCATGGAGCAGGACTTTCCCCAAACAGCCTCTGTCCCCTGGGCTGAGCTTTGCCCTCACCTGGCTCCTTTAAGAGCCAAGAGCCCAAGAGGGCATCATGTCAGCTGTGATCAGTGTGGGTGCGCTCAGCATGGGCCTCCTGGGTCCCACGTGGGCTGCTCAGAGAGGCAGAACGGACATGGGTGAAGCAGTTTCCACCCCATCCGCCCATCCCCTGATGAATGCCAGACTGGCAGGAGGACCTCAGGAGGGTGGTGGAGCCTGGCTCAGCTTCCAGGCAGGTGCGGGAGGCTGCTGATCACACTCAGCAACTTGTACTGGAAACCCAGGACTGGCTATACCCAGAGGCTGGGAGTGGAGGGCCACTCACCTGGAGCAGGAGGTCCATGCAAGCAGACATGCGCTATGAAGCCCTCCTGTCCCTCCTCAAGCCGGAAGGGCAGACACATTCCCTGAGCCTACACCGGGGCCCCATCCCACACACCCTGCCCCTGGGACAAGCCAAAGGCAGGCGCTGGCACCCCTCCTACAGCTGTGAGGAGCTGCTCAAGGACCATCCCAGGCTGAAGCTGCAAGTTGCAGGTGCGGGCCCAACACGCCTGCGTGCTGTGTCCTGGATCCCAGCGTCAACCGCGGGATGTGGCAGCACTTGAAAAATAACATTTTCCTAATTGCATCAGCATGGCTACATGTTTTTCCTTAGTCACAAGCTGGCTGGGCCAGGGGGAGGTGTGGGCAGGTGGGGTACCACATGGCCAGAGGCTGAGGGCTGTGTTTCCTTTGTTTCTATCCCTTTTTTGCCAGAAGCCTCTTTTCAAGGCAGAACCGCAATACACTGCTGGCTCCCCAGGCATGGCTGCCTCTGACCCTTGCCTCATTTTGGGTTCCTTCTCCCTGCATCATGACCTAGGCTTGGCAGGGCCTGTGGAAGAGCTCAGAGGATGGGGCCTCGGCCTGCATCAGGGGGACACTGGGGAGGGAAGGGGAGTCGTGGGGCCTGGGTGCCCCCCCACATGTGGCCTAGGGAGGGCGACAAAGGTGGGATGCCCCTCGCCTCATGGAGCAGCCGTGACACCAGACACTTGAGTGATCAGAGGGTGGTCAGCAGAGGCCTGCAGACCCCTGGGATCTTGGTCCCCTCCTGCTCTGTTCCTTGGGGAGCCAAAAACCCACAGGGACCTGATACTTTTCATGCTGGCCAAGGGCCAGGGGTCACCTGGAAAAGTGCCCATTGTAGGAGGGATGTGGCTGAGCAGCTGCTCCCCAAGGTTTCAGGGTCTGCTTGAGAAATCCACTCCAGCCAGAAAGTGTGTCACTGAGAGTCCTGGGGCACACAGGAGAGGGGTGTCCCATCCCCACAGACACTGAGGTATTCGGGTAGGGTGAGCACATGACCCAGCTTCTCAGATTGCCCCTGTGCTACTCCCTCCTCTCTGCCTTACCCAGGAAGTCTGGGACCCTGGAGCCCACGCCCATGATCTTTCCACCTTCTGTGTGATGGCCGCACTGAAGGATTGCTGATTCTACAAGAAGACAGGGGCTTGGTGGCTTCAGGCAAGTGTCCCCTTCCCCGGTCCTCATCACCCTGAGGACAAGGCATGGAGCCTGATCTGTGCAGAGAGCCCCCTCCCAGGCACTCGTAGCTGGGGGAGCCCCCTTTCCTCATTCCTCATGTAGACTCTCAGGGCCAAACACGCTAGCTAGTGTCCAGGGAGCCGCCAAGGGTTCTGATGATCCGAGAGTGGCTTAGTCCAACCCTCTGTCCCTGCCAGGCAGCCTGGGGAAGGTAGTCATTCCACCTCTCTGAGCCTCAGTTTCCTGATCTGTAAACAAATCCCCTGTTGCCATCCATCCGTGGGGTGGTTGTGAGTTGTAACAATGCCGTGAGTGGGAGGTATTCAGCGTGGTATCTCTCATGTAAGTGCTTAGTTGACATCAGTTTGGAATTCTTTGCAGGTTCGCCAGCCATTTGGCTGATTTCCAGCAGGTAGGGGCTCTGACCCAAAGCACCAGGTTTCTGGGATGGCCAGCAACCCCCATCATGCCTTCTTGAGGAACTGGAGGCTCCTTGGAGAACTCAGGTCTGGGATGCTGACCTATGGGATCCAGCCAGAGAAGCCAAGGATGAGAAAGGAGGTCCTGGCATGCATGATGGGAAGCCCGCCTCAGTGGTTCAGGGTGCACACACGCATATGCCCTGCACCCTGCCCCCATGGGAGGGAGGGTCTCGGCAGCAGTGCAGAGCGCCAGCTGTGTGCCAGGCACCGTGCCTGCAGGGTGATGGTGCAGAATCCAGAGAACAAACTGCATGGTGCCAGGACTCACTACCTCTTAGTTCAGACAGGGTCTTGTGGGCGCATAGAACCTAAGGCTCCACTGGGGTCCAACTGTGTAGGGTGAGGTCCACAGGTTAGGAAGCCAGGTTGGCTTAACCCTGAAGCCATCCCATTTGCCACCATGGTGAGCTGCCTCTGGGTAGCTGAGAAGAGCACTGAGGGCCAGGGGTTTCCTCTTTTCTGTCCACCCCATGTCTACCCTCTTGGCAGTCAGAGTCAGTCAGCAGGACCAAAGGAGGTAGAGTGTTCCAGGACATGCTTAACCCAAGAAAGTCCCCAGGCCCTAATGGTTTTACAGTCATTTTCTTAGTCAAACCAAAAGCAAGGAAAGAAATGGAAGCTACTCTGCTCATTTCCTAAGGCTGGCCTAACCCCACCAAACCCAGATGATGTGGATGGGACCAGCACAGTCACAGGAAGCCTCCTTCATGACTCCACAGCCTAAATGACCTGTTTGCAAAGGGAATCCCACAGTTATTAAAACAACACTGCACCACCAACGTTGAATATGATTTATATAAAAAAAGCAAAGTACCTCTTTACACTAACTTCAAGGAGAAAACCTATATGAACATGTTAGTAGATACAAAAAAGACATTTAAGATGATTCAAAATCCACTGATAAGTTACATACGGAGGGAAACTTTCATAATTTGCTTTCCAGCAACAAAAGGAAACTCCCAGAAACCTAGGCAAACACTGTCCCCATGGTGTGATAGTGGGGCCGTCCTCGCCCCAGCTGGAACACTCCACCACCAGCCAGCTTGGGAGTGCTGCCGGGGCACTTAGAAGAGGAGCAGAGAACCCTACACAGGAAGAAATGGGCTCTGATTGTTTGCAGTGGCCATGACCATTTACCTAGAAAACCCAGGAAAACCTACTGAAAAACTATTAGAACAAGTGAAAGCATCTAATAACAGCCCGACCTGAAGCGTCACACACCAGAAGCAGAAGCAGTAATGTGGCAGCAGGCCTCAGGGGAGGCCCTGCTCTCAGCAGCTGCGCACGCTCAGGACCCTGGAGCTCCACCGAACGCAAACCGGCAGGACCATCCCAGGGACCACACATCATCCCGATGGACAGGCAGGAGGCTGTCACCAATGGGGAAGAAGCTCATGGACCCAACACTCAACAGACAAAGTGGCAAAGCCAGTCAGCTCCCAACAACACACATGGTCATTTTCTCAGAACTTGACAAGTTGTTTCCGAAATTCCTACTGAAGAATGAATTCACCAGAATAGCCAAGATGAATGTGAGAAAGACAGAGATGGGCCTGGCCTTCCCGCTGTCATGACGAATTATGCCATGGCGATGGAAGCGCTAGGGTTGGCGTGAGAAAGGACACCCAGCCAGGGATTTGAGGATGTGAGAGAGGAGGCCTCAGAGCTACCTATCCCGAGTGTGATGCACAGGATGCGCACAGCATCCCGTGCGGGGGCCACGCCCCAGCACTCCCAACTCTACTGATGGGGAATTGGAGGCAGAAGGCTGCAGCAGCTTACCTAACCTTGGCAGGGTCTGTGCTGAGCCTGGGTCCCCTAAACGGCTATGCTACCTCTTGGCCATGGGCCTTCCCACAGCTAGGGGAGCACCTCAGAGCCCCACACTGCGGAACAGACAGTGGAATGCAGGAGAGAGGGTCTCTGCGTGGAGAAGATTCTTATTCAATACACACAAGCCAGTGTATGCAGGGGAAAGGAAGGGAAGGGTGATAGTGGGCAGGGCCACACACCGTCATAGCCAGCTTACCACCAGAGTGCCTGCAAGCCCGCAGGGGACAGATGGGCAGGGAAGGAGGCAAAAGATGGGTGAATGGCAGTTCACAGGAGAGAAAACAAAACGATACACCAATATCCTTGTGAAGGGCTCTCTGCCTCGCTGGTCATGAGGGAGATAGAGCAGAGAGCCAGGGGAGGTCATGACATGACAGCAGGGATCACCTGGACCCTCCCACCTATGCCCACACAGGCCCGGCAAGGACGTCCACCACAGCCCGAATGCTCAGGCCTCAGAACAACACTGTGCTGTGAACAAGCAGGTCAGCATGACTCGTGGACAAATCTCCACAAATGCAGAACAAACCAGTCAATGGATCTTATTTATGTTAAAAACCAACACAACTCTGCTCCAAAAGCACCCCAGGCAGTGGGATTTCTCTGGGCATGCAGCTCACCCGCGAGGTAGACCGTCCCCACGGCAGAGTGGCAGCTCAAGGGTGGCGGCCAGGGGTGGGGTGTAAACGCTGAACCTTAACCACAGTGCCGGACAAGGAGGCCTGTGTTACTGGACAGGAGAAAATCAAACGGTTGACCTCCAAGCTTCACCAGGCAGAGCCCCCAGGCCCTGTCGGAGGCCCATCGCCAGGCAGGCCTCTGCGGAGGAGCCCTGTTCTCAGGCTGGGCAGGTGACGTCCTGGGAAAATGTTCTTTGCCCCAGGCTCCTTTTAGGAGCCCAGGCTGCTTATAATGCTCTAGCTGACCAGCCCAGGGAAAGGGTATTCCTGAGGGACAATCATTCATGTTTGGTTCAATATATCCCAGGAGCCCGGAGGGCCGCGTTTGGCAGGAGGACTGGGGATGGGGGATGTGTGTGCATGCACATGTGTGTGTGGGTGGGAAAGGGTGCGTGTGCATGTATGTGAGTGTGTCCATGCTCATGCATCCCTGTCCAGGAGAGTCCTGACCACACTGTGGGGTCAACTGCGTGGGGGCAGCTGAGTGCTGGGCTTGGTGCCAAGTCAAGCGGAAAGCTGCTGAATCTCTCCACCGACCACCACAGAAAAGCTGAGTGCTTCCTTTAAGCGGTGATTAAAAAGCAAGAGTTGCTCTGGGGAATGTCCAAAGTCTCTTTAAGGGAAGGGGCTTTGCGTCAATGCCGTGGAGGACCGCTCACCACCATCTCTGAGATGCACTCAATTCCAAAGTGATAGCTCGGAATGCACGGTTCAGCTGAGTCCAAACTGGAAAGTCATCAAACTGACGTCGTACAGCAGCTTTCCCTGTGTACCAAACAAGCCCAGAGGAAAGGCCTTGTAACAGCGTGGGCGAGAGGGGCCCCCAACACCCCTAGCATTCCGGGAGCCCACAGGTCCACCCCCACTGCCCACGGGACGCAGGAACCATGGGAGAACGTGGTTCCCACATACCTGCCCAACCGCCCACCTGGACTTGGGCCGGCCTCTCAGGAATGCTCCCCTGTGGCATGTCCCCCAGCTGTGAGGCAGCAGGCCTGGGTCCCTCAGTGTTCAGGGGCAAGGCCACGACCATGTGGCAGGGCCCGGCACTCACCCCCTAGCGCCTGGGAACTATGCCCTATCCTACCGCCAGCCCATTCCCTGGCTGAAGCCGCCTGAGTCGCTGCACCCTGGCTGGACTCATAGTGGCCTCTTGGAGGGCCCTGGTGACTGACTGCACACGGACCCAAGCCCAGCTGCTGGGGCAGCGCTGACCCGTGCCCCTTAGAGCCTTGAGCCCTCAGCATTCCAGAAAACCCACCTCCCTGGCCAGCTTCCACTCCTTTGTCCTCGGACACCAGCCAGTACCTGCAGACTAGTTCTCCCACACGCTAGGTGCCCCCATATCCTCCGGGTGGGGTGAACCTCTTAGCTTCACGGCACCTAGAGGCTCTGTGCTCATTTGAGACTCTGAGCTCTTCCCAGGAAAGAACCTGCGGAGAGGTGTCCGGCAGCGGCCTCCAGGGTCTCTGGGAAGGTCTCTGAAATCTTTGGCAGGGCCCATCCCATGGGCAGGAGTGGGGGGCCCATCCCGTGGGCAGGGTCTGCTCTGCTTACGGGCAAAGGCTGAGTGGCTTCCCACCCTTGAGGGCTACCATCTCTGTCACAGTGCACTACATCCACAAGGTCTTGGACACCTGCCGAGGAGAGGCCTAGGTGGTCATAGCGTCACCTCCAGGTCACAGTGTCCCAACAGCCACATCAGACTGCCAGCCTCTCCTGGGCCTTGTGCAAGCCGGAGACTGTCCCAGCTGGGGCAGGAGCCTGAGCTGGGGCCAGGGGTCAGTACACAGGCATCTCCCAGGAGAACGGGAATCAGATGGCATGGGACAGTGGAGAAGGTGTCCGACCCTGCTGGGCCTGGCTGCCCCCACAATACAAAAGGTCACGGATTCCAATGCAGTGCAAGAATGTCCTCAGGCCACCAGGTCCCCTTAGTCCTCCGCTACAGGCCCTGGGAGACCACAGGAGCTCCTGCACGGCTGTAGTGCCGGCCTCCTATCCCCCAGGGCAGCTGGGAGGGATGCCACACATGCATGCTGGGTCTGAATCGCACTCTTGCCCCCAGCTTCTCACCAGCCCACTACGTGGGAGAAATACGGTTTCATGCCCTGTCCCCATGTGACAGGTGACAGCTCAGGCTGGTTGGCCGGGTCAGCGACAGGAGGAACGTTCTAGGGCCATGGGGAGTCGAGCCTCTGTGATGGCTGGCAACTGGCACCTGCTGGCACAGAGCACCCTATGGGGCTTGCCCCCCTGGCCACAGCACCCTCCCATGGCTGCTGGGTCCCCAGGAGCTCCTGGACCCCCTCCACCAGCCAGGAGGTGGTGTCTGCCCCTCTTCTGGAGAGAAGGAGCCCAGGTCCCCAGCAGGGAGCCTCTGGTTATGTCACTGCCGACCCGTGTGGCACCGCAGGCAGGCTGGGCTGGCACAGTGGGGTGGTCTCTGTGCCTCCCTACCCATGCAGTATGGGCCGGCCTCCCCCAGGGCGACTGCAGGAAACGCTGGACTCGCCCTGCAGCGGGGGGAGAGAAGGACAAAGCAGGCATCTCGGGAAAGGCTTTCCAGGGACGCAGCCCAGGAAGAGAGCCCTCTGCTCTTGCCTATGTCCTCCACAAATGTTTTGAACTCACCAGCATCCAGTACGGACGGCGCCTCCCAGGGCCAGGCCCCTGGCTCACGCCCCAGTTCCGTAGGAGCAAGTGGTCTGGACGAGCATGGACGGCCTCATCCACACACAGCCCGGAGGATCCCTGAGACACACCTACACCTCCCTGTGTGCTTGGTTCCACCTCTGAAGCCAGCACCTGTCTTGGGGCTCCACCCAGAGGCTCCCCAGGCCAGCACCAGGCAGGGCGGGACCACCTCAAACTCAAGGAGGGGCGTTCCACCCGGCCTGCATCACCGCTCCATGTGGAATGCAGGGGTACCTCCCCAACTGTGTGTGTCCGGGGCCACGTGTGCACATACCTACCCATTAGCCCACTTCACCCATGGAGGCTGGGGGTACTCGGGGGACAATCCCATTTCAGAGAAACCCTGTTTGGTGCAAGGTCAGCCTGCAGATCCCCACATCCTTGGGGAGCCGAAGGAGAAACCTCAGGGACAGTTTATAACTCGGTCACAAACCTGCAGGAGAGGGGAAGTCAGACCACCAGAGCATGACTCCGCCATACCAGGACCATCCTGAGTACCATCGGGGTCCAGCAGACCCAGGCTGGGACACCCCGCATGCTTGGAGGCTGTGGAAGGGCCGAGAGGAGGACATGTGACACCCACAGACCCACACTCGGACCCCTCCTCACCCACCTCTGTCCTTCCGAGCTGCTGTTGCAGCCACCTCAGTCAAAGGAAGACCTCCGAGATCCCCCCAGCCCCCTCAAACCTGGGTGCCATCCCTCCTGCCCCCCAGGGCTGGGCTGGGCCTGTGGCCCTGGGAAACTTTCCCATGGGCCTGGCTCACTTCCTGCCGCGCTGCAGGCCCTGCTCCCTTATATGGGCCTGGAGGGCTGGCCGGGACCTCTGGTCAGGCACGAATCCTGGAAGGATGCTGGCCCCAGATCTCTGCACCCTCTGCCACGAAGCCGTGGAGGGTCCCCTGCAGCCTAGAGGGCATGGCAGCATGGAAGTGGCAGTTCTGGGAAAGGCCAGGCCGGGGACCTTGGTGTAAAGGGTCCTGGGAGGACGTGGGGCCACCTCCGCTGTCCTGTCCCACCACAGCCTCACCTCCAGGGCAGAGGCATCCAGGCCTGGGGTAGAAATAGGAGAGAGATGCAGTGACCATAGAGGGGCCTGGGACACCACAGTACAGGAGGAGGCATGGGGTCCAGGCAGGGTTCAGGCACCAGGGCAAAGACTCCTTCAGCCCAGAGAGCCACGAGCTCTCCTGGGACCCCCACTTAGTGTCCTCACAGCCTGGGAGATGGCCTCCACAAGGCTGGGGCCCGGGACATAGACTGGGGCAGACAGTGGGGCTCAGACAGGATTCCCAGCACTTCCAGCCTGCTTGGACCACAGTGCTATGGCTACCACCATTTACTCCTTTCAGTGCAGAGACCCATGCAAGGTCAAGGCAGGGGGCAAAGCCAGGCCACCAGGCTTCAGGCCCACTGTGAAGCCAGCTGCAAGGACCTGCCCTGAAGAACTACCTACCTGGACCCTCATGAGGCCGGAAGGCCTTCCTACTCTGAGCCGAAGCCCACCCTCCTGATCCAGCAGCCTTGGCCTCAGCTGCCCCCTGCCCAAGCCCAGTCAGGTTCCACTCCCCCAGCCAGCCTGTCCTTCCTGTGAGGTCTTCACCTGGCCTGTCCCATATTCCCTAGGCCCGGGTGGCCTCTCCGACAGGCCTGTATGACAGTGAGGCTCTGCAGGGAGAGGCCAGTCCAAGAAGCAGGGAGGAGGGGCTGTCCCCAGCACAGGAGGGTGGTGCCAGGGTGGGGGGATGGAGGTGTCTAGGGGTACTGAATCCACTAGGCTCAGACTCTGAGGACACAGAGCTCCCACTGCACCTGGAGCAGGTGGTCACATGGGGCAGGTGAAGTGGAGATGGGTCACCAGGGAGGGTGACACCCAGCTGGGGAGGGTGGCTGGCTGAGATATAAACTGTCCGTGAGGTTTCTCCTTCGGCTCCCCAATGGGATGGGCAGAGGGGGATGCCTGACCCCCAGGATGACAGAAATCATGAGTCCTCTTGGGGCCACTTACTCTGTACCCGATGGATGCCACCTGGCTGACCCCTCAGAGTGGCCAGAGGGAGGTCCATGCAGCAGTCACTCACCGTGAACTCTGCTCCCCAAGGATGCCACCGGTGATGAGGGATGGCCTGCTATCAGAGCACCTGCTCCTCACCCCAGGCCGTACCCCGAGGATCCCGTAGGCGCCAGGCAGGCACTGTCCCTGGGGAGGGTTCATCCTATTCTCGACGTGTCACCAGCAATGGTTCTTAAAGACCATCCCCACTTTATGTTTTCAAGGAAACCGTGCCACTCAGAAGACACGGTCAGTGGCAGCACCTGGCCTGAGCCCAGCTGCTCACATTTCAGGCCCGCTCGCCCACCCCTTCTCTGCTCCAGTATGTGGCTGGTGGGGGCGGGGACCAGCGCCCAGGGCCCACAGGCATACCCCCTCCGGCCTGCGCTCTCCAGACCTCCTGGGTCCCTCCAGGGGCAGAGCCCTTTCTGCACCTGGATGGGCTGGAGCACCGCGGCATCTTGGGACGCTGGGTGGAAAGGTGGCCCACGGCGCTGGCGCCCAGGCCACCTGGAAGCCCTTGTCAGTTGATCCTCTCCTCTTATTGACAGGCAAATGGAGACCTCAAAAAGAGAAGCCAGCCAAGAATCCCCAAGCTGCTGGAACTCGGGACTCCTGCCCTTACCCGACAGCTCACCTGCACCCCACACCCAACCAGGGATCTTGGAAAGGGTTGCCCTTGAAAATCCGCTTCCGTGTGGGGTACCCTTGCTCTGGTGCCGACTTGGGCTCAGCTGCCAGCTCACGTGGGAGCAACTCGACCGGTCCTTCCGCCAGGCTCGGCTCGCAGCACCCAGCGCCTGTGGCTCCGTAGAGCGCCTCGATTTCCCAGCGGACGGCCACATCTCGCCACGCCTGGGAGGGCTCGGGGCACCCCCCGCCCCCGCCTCCAAATGGCCGCCCTCTGGCCACCAGTGCGCTCAGGGTGCAGCCAGACAGACGCCGGCAGGGCACCTGCCGGCCCTGGAGTAAGCGCCCCCTCACCCAGTCGGTTCCTGAGGGCCGCCCCTACTCCCCACGGTGGTCGGTGGAGGGCCCTCGCGGGTCCTGAGGGCTGGGGACCCTGGGCGACAGGGCTTGCAACGACCACGGTCCCTCTGCGTGGGGAAGCGCGCAGCAGCCCCTACCTGGAGGTGCATCGGCGGTCGTCGAACACGAAGGTCCGGTTGGTGTGGTCTCCGCCACGCGTACCCGCCTGCGTCCCTCTAGCCATGCCCCCCGGGCTGCGCCCCCGGGGCTCGTACTCAGGACCGTGGGAGAAGCGAGTCGGAAGCGTCAAATTTCTTTCCTTGGCGCGGAAACAGCACTTTTCTCCCATTAAGGAAAAAGCCTGCTGCTGGGTGGGGGCTCTGGAGAATGATCGGGCGCGCCCCCTGCCGGCTGCGCTGGGGACCGCGCCGGGCGGGGGTCTGGCCGCACCCCAACCCGCCCCATCTGGACTCTCGGATCCCTCCTAAGCGCGAGAAGCAGTAGGCAGCTCCTTAATGAGTAGAACCCCCCAGGCACGCCGCTGGGCCACTCGCCCTGGGGGCGGCTCCGTGCTGGGAGTGGGCTCAGTCCCGCAGGGGCTTCCGTGAGTGCGGGGGCTCTGGGCCTTACCGCACCATGCTGCTGGGCCTGCGGGGCTCTGAGCCGGCTCGAGGGCCGGTCAGCATCTCCACCCCTCCCCCCCCCTCCCCCCCAGGACACAGGTCACTCATGCAGAAAACTGCAGGGAGACAATGTCTGTGTGCACCACTCCCTGGAAGGGCTGGCCTCAGCTGCGTCTGGGGAGAGGGAAGGGTCAACTGTACCCCTTAGGCAGGAGCGAGGCAGCCCGCAGGCTCTCGCCCCAAATGAGCGCCGCTTAACGGGGTGTGAAGGGCCACCTGGCAGGCAGCACAGCGGCCTCATCCTGCCGCAGCCCAGCATCCCTGGGATGCCAGCTCTGGGGGGCATCCCAGGAAGTAAAGGGTCCTGAGGCAGGATCCCTCACTGAGACCCCCAGGCTGGGGAGCCGGAGGCAGGGCCTGGGCATGCGGAGCCCTACATTCTGTCCCTCGGGTCCGGAGCTTGGTGGGTCTGCCTTGCATCCCGGCCCCTCACTGAACCAGAGTGGTGCAGAGATCGAGACAGCGGGGCACTGAAGGGAGAGGAGCCGGGTAGGCACATGGGGATGGGTGGCTGTTCCCAAAGTTTAGGGCTCCAACCCAGACTCGCGTGGGGGTGGCCAGAGCAGAGCTGGGCCAGGTGATTTGGAGGGCACATGGCATGTTCTTCCTCGTCTCAGGAACTGCCCGTTTGCCTTGAAAAGACAGCAGGCTGAGCACAGATGCTTTGGGTGGGGACTCCACTGCCCCAAAGTGCTCAGAAGAGGTGTAGCTTGTTCCCCAGTCCAGCTCGTCAGCAGTTGTGCCTCCTCGGGGCTTCCCTCCGTCCACAGAGTTGGATGCTCTGCGGCAGTCCCAGCCGGGCACAGCCCCCAGCAGGAAGGACTTGGCCTCCCACAGGACCCCTATCTGGGTGCCCTGCTGGCTGGCCGGTGAGAGATGAGCAATGTGTCAGCAATGGTCTCCCACAGGACCACTATCTGGGTTCCCTGCTCTCAGGTGAGAGATGAGCAGTGTGTCAGCAATGGTCTCCCACAGGACCCCTATGTGGGTGCCCGGCTGGCAGGTGAGAGATGAGCAGTGGGTCAGCAATGGTCTACCACAGGACCCCTATCTGGGCGCCCTGCTTGCTGGCCGGTGGGAGATGAGCAGTGTGTCAGCAATGGTCTCCCACAGGACCCCTATGTGGGTGCCCGGCTGGCAGGTGAGAGATGAGCAGTGGGTCAGCAATGGTCTCCCACAGGACCCCTATCTGGGCGCCCTGCTTGCTGGCCGGTGGGAGATGAGCAGTGTGTCAGCAATGGTCTCCCACAGGACCCCTATCTGGGTGCCCTGCTGTATGGCCGGTGAGAGATGAGCAGTGTGTCAGCAATGGTCTCCCACAGGACTCCTATCTGGGTGCCCTGCTGGCTGGCCAGTGAGAGATGAGCCGTGTGTCAGCAATGTGAGACTCTGACAAGACAGGTAGCATTTTTGAGGGCTTCACGGAAACCAAAACTTGTCTCTGCTCTGCCTCATGAGAGCCAAGGCCCTGAACCCTGCCCCACCCATCCCTCCCCAGGCAGGTATCAGCAGGGGAGAGAGCGAAAGGCAGCCAGGCTCTGTGCTTACAGCTGGGGCCGTCCAGGCCTGGGCTGGCCATGGGTGGTGTAAACATCTGGACAGGCTGTGGCTGGGACCCTGGGGTCAGAGCCAGTTCCTACCCTGACACGGATCCCTGGAGGGCTCAGACCACTTAAAGGGCCAGTCAGGGTCCCTGGTCTTGTGGTTTCCCTCCCTGAGAAGTCCCAAGACTGCTGAGGGGGTTCTGGTGGCTTCATTCCTTTCCACTGACCGAGGCCAGTGGACTCATGGACATCTGTCACTTGCTCGGAAGCAGGAAGCAGATCACAGTGAGCTGTGAGCGCCTGTGGGCCCTGCTGCCCCGGTTTGATGGTCAATGGGAGGACATGGCCTCAGTCCTGGAGATGTCTGTGCAGTTCCTGCGGCTTGCCAGCACCCTGGGGCCTGGCCAGGAGCAGCACACTGTGAGTTGGGCCCTGGTCAGGCCTCTGTGAAGGAGCCACTGTGGGGCCTCTGGACCCCGGTGGTGTCTTTGCGGCCGCCCTGCCTGTCTGTCCTGCACAGCCAGGTGGGCTGCATCCTCAGCTTCCTTTGTTTGCATACCCTGAGGCCAGCATGGAGCAAAAGTCTAGTTGCTCTGAGGCCTTCAACCCCCTACAGCCAGACCTCAGGATAGGGTCTGCACTCAGGGTGCTTTTCCAGTGTTTCCCGGTCAACTGTCTTTTTGGTATTTCTGTGTTAGGTTCTTGCTTCCTCCAAAGACATGTGGCGCAGGTGGCAGCAGGACACGGTGCAGCTGGCCCTGGTGATTCACCCAGCAGGTGCCCTGGACACGGGTGTGGGCGCATTCGGTGCGACCACGTTAGTGTCCCCGCACGGTCGGGGCCCATGGGGGCAGTGGCGGTCCGGAGCCCCCACCTTTTCTCTTTGTATCATTCAGGCAACAGGACGACCCCTGCTGCGTGAGCTTGGGTGAGGTCCTCTCACAGGGCGCCAAGGGGCCAGACCCCCCACCGGTCCTCCCTGGTAAGCAGAGTGGATGTGGGCCTGGCCGAGACTGGACTTGTCCAAGGGTTAGGCAGGCACGCCCTGCAGGAGGGCTTATGACCCCGACGACCTCAGGGCCTGTTCCTAAGGGTTGGGCTTTTACTGTCAGTTCTCTTGTGCTGGATCTTGCTTTGGGTTGAAGCTCAAAGGCCCTCAATCCGTTCTTGGCTGTCATGCAAAATAGGCTGATTTCCTGTGAGGGGCAGTGGAGCTGTCTCAGATGTCCCTGCAAGAGGGGTTCACCAGTTCCAGGCTGTCCCCTCCAGGATGGTCCCTGCCAAGAACCCCTCTGCCAGGGAACAGGGTCCAAGCCAGCAGACTTCCTACCCCCTACCCTGGTCCACCCCCAGGAGACTCGCCAGCCTCTTCACCCCTGCTGGACACTGTCTCTGTAGGCACCCCCACCATGCAGCCTGCAAGGCCTTGCCCAGCATCCCTCCCCGGCACCCCAGCAGCCCTCCTGGCAACCCAGCAGCCCTCCTGGCCCCCCAGCAGCCCTCCCCGGGACACAAGCATCCCTCCTGGCACCCCAACATCCTTCCCCGGGACCCCAGCAGCCCTCCCCGCACCCCAGCAGCCCTACCTGGCATCCCAACAGCCCTCCCCGCACCCCAGCAGCCCTACCTGGCATCCCAACAGCCCTCCCCGCACCCCAGCAGCCCTACCTGGCATCCCAGCAGCCCTCCTGGCACCCCAGCAGCCCTCCCCGCACCCCAGCAGCCCTACCTGGCATCCCAGCAGCCCTCCTGGCACCACAACAGCCCTCCTGGCATCCCAGCAGCCCTCCTGTCCCCCCAGCAGGCCTCCCCGGGACACAAGCATCCCTCCTGGCACCCCAACATCCTTCCCCGGGACCCCAGCAGACCTCCTCGGCACCACAGCAGCCCTCCCCGGCACCACAGCAGCCCTACCTGGCATCCCAGCAGCCCTCCTGGCACCCCAACAGCCCTCACCGGCACCCCAGCAGCCCTCCTGGCACCCCAACAGCCCTCCCTGGCACCCCAGCAGCCCACCTGGCACCCCAACAGCCCTCCCTGGCACCCCAGCAGCCCTCCTGGCACCCCAACAGCCCTCCCTGGCACCCCAGCAGCCCTCCTGGCACCCCAACAGCCCTCCCTGGCACCCCAGCAGCCCACCTGGCAGCCCAGCAGCTCTCCCCGGCAGCCCAGCAGCCCTCCCTGGCACCCCACTCCACTCCTCTGTTCTACTGTGTGGTGAGTCATGGGCTTTGCAGCCGCTCCCCTCACTGCAGGGGGCCTTTGCTCCCTGATTCCCCTGGCCAAGCCCACGGGGCCTCTGCTGACTGCATCCCCATCATACTGGACCCCATGCCCTTGCTGTTTGTCATTCTTGGCTGCTGGTGACAGTCTTTAAGCCACCTGCTGTGCTGGCCATATGCCACACTCCCTTAGTACTTTGGGAGGCAGAATGAGTGTGCCCACAGAGACCTTGCTGTCTTTGGGGCTGATGGCAGAGCTGGGGCCACCAGGGAATCTTGGGACCCCACTCAGGGCACGAGGATGCAGGTGTCATGCAGCAGGGAGCTGGACCTGAGGTACAGCATGAGGTCGGGATGGTTGACCTGAGGTGCAGAGGGGCACCTCCTCCAAGAAGCCTCCCTGGTCCCAGGTGTCAGACACCCGGGCCCTGGGATTCACGCTCTCCTGGTTACCTGTCTGCCTCCTCCTCAGCCCCCAGTCCCCAAGAGGGCACAGCAGCAGGCTGAGGACTTCAGGCATGTGCAACCCCTCCACGTGGGAGGCTGGCCCACACCTCACTTCTCTCACAGAGCCTGCCAGTCTGGTGCCCAGGCACCCAGGCCCGAGTCCCTCCAAGGCCCCAAGGCCCATCCTGCTCTGGCCTTCCCACCATGGGCTGTCACCCTCCTTCCTGGGGAGCGAAGAGGCTCAAGGCCTCATGGGCCAGCCTGCACCCCAGGCCAAGGGGGCCACACCAGCCACAACACCAGACAGCAAGGGAGTGCCCTGGAGTGCCACACAGGTGTTTGCTGGGTTTCACCTCCCAGCCCTGCCCACTGTCTGGATGGGGAAGACTGTTCTTGTTTCCCAGGCCTCTGTGACTGGGTGGCTGCAGGTCCAGCCACTGTAGCCAGACTCTGTCCGCCCTGGGGCTTTGTAATGTGTGTTTCTGAAAACACTTTTGTCTTCCTAATTGTCCTGTTTCGGCTGACTTAGGGGCTGCCCCAGCTGGGGCTTGGGAGGGTAGTGTGGTGGAGGCTGGAGGGAAACCAGCAAAGCAGCAGGGTGGGCCCACCCTGTGTCTCTGAACCCGGAGACCCTGGGTACCCTGGGACTGGGCAGGAAGGGTCTTCTTGCCCCACCCAGGTCTGTGTCCAGTGGTGATGTGGAAGACAGGGCATCCTTGCTACTGACTGCCAATCCTGACTGGTGGCTGGGTAAGTGGGGGATGCTCTGCCCAGGCCCCCTTCTTCCTTGATCAGGGACAGGCTGTGGGGCCTCAGCCCATCCCAGGACAGAGCCAGGCAAGCAGGCTGATGGGATTGTTGGGGAGATGTGACCAGCCTCAGCTTGCTGTGTGACACCAGAATCACAGTGTCTGTCTCTGAGCTAACATTTCCTCACTGCTACTGCTTGATGACTGCTGGGAGGTGGGGGGGAGTAGGTGGTATGTGGGTTGGAGTGTGAGAGCGGGTGTGAGCACACGTGTGTGGCTAGCTGTTGTCTGTGAGTTAGCATTTCTGCCCTTTCTTAAGGCCGTGTCCCTGCAAGGGCCTCTGGGTGGGCTGTGAATTGAGTGTCTGTAGGATGGAATTAGCACTGGGGGAGCCACCTTCCTGGGTCTCACGGAGGGCGGGCAGAGGGGCAGAGGTGGGACCCTTCCCTGCATGTCCTGGGTACCCGGTGTCCACCTGCTCTGCTGATGTGTCCATCTCTTCCCAGGGCCCCTGAAGGGCAAACAGGGCAATGGCTCCTTGGGCCCTGGCCAGGAGCAGCCCCCTGGAAAGGGTGAAGCCATGCTTGCTGGTGGACCTGGAGCCCAGCTCCCAGGAGCTCCCAGATGGCACCCTAAAGCTGTGGGGCTCAGATGTAGTCTGCCCCAGTCCGGTCCTGCAGAAGGTGGACAGCATCTTGTCAGGCTTCTTTGCATCCTAGGCAGCTGGGGTCCTGCTGGACATAGAGCAACACACAGCCATGGTGCACACTGGCGTGTTATTCTGGGTTTGGGTCACAGCTATGTTTTAATTTGGGCAAGGCTGGCAGAGCTGGGGCAAGCAGAGGCTGAGTATTTAATGGGGAAGCGATTTTCCTGGAGGAAGCAGGACTTGTGGGTTTTTGTGTAATTAATGCGATTCAGTGGGCAGATGGCACTTCTGCTGAGGTGGGCATCTGCCTGGGCTTTATATCTGGGATGTTCTTGGCCTGTGAACTCAGTCCCTCCGTAGCTGTGGATCCTGAGGAAGGGTCCACGGACTGAGAATTCTGTGTTCCAGGCCGCTCCATGGCGGTGCAGGCGTGGGACCCACCTCCCCACGACTGTGAAGCTGGTCTGAGCTGGGGCTCTCATGGTTTGGAGGGTTGGTCCACAGAGGACCTGGTGCCCTTCCTCCAGGCCTGGCCTCCACCTTCACCACAGAGCATGTGCTCCTGTGCTGGCAGTGGGGTCTGGTTCAGAGGCCGCCTGATGTCAGTGTCTGAGGCCACCTCCACTCGTGGGCACAGCTCGAGCCCCAGTTGCTCTTGGCCCCTTCTAGAGACACTGGACTCTGCAGCCCCTGTGACTCCCCTGACCCATGAGTGCTCCAGGGCCCGAAGAGGTCTCTGATCCCCAAGAGAGGACCTCCTGGTGCAGCTCAGCCCCCTGCCACAGCCAGACCGCCAGCCCTGTGGCCGGGAAGTTCTGTCCATTTCCTTCGTGAGTCATGCAGACAAAGCTGGTGAGCAGCTGGTCCTGCCAAGGGAAAGGTGACCACACGCAAGCCCTGGAAGGGCCGCTGCCCACAGACCACCATGTGCAGCACCTGCTGTGGGCTTCCTGAAGATGGGGCAGAGCAGTGGTGTGTCTGAAAGAGTCTGCGCAGGCCTTGGGCCCATCACAGTGGGTCTGGGGTGCAGACCCTGCCCCAGGAGACTGGCAGTGGAACGGCCTGGTTCTAGGAACATTCCAGACCCTGAGAGCTCAAGGAAGTGGGAAGTGGAAGTCATCAGCTCCCGTAGCATCTGATTTCACAAGCATCACCTGAAGGACCGAGTGTGTCTGTGTGTGCACACACCTGCAGGTTTGCACACATATGTGTGTGTGTGTGTCTCCAGTCCAGTGTTTCCCCTCGGGGTGGGCCACTGTGGCCCCCTGACTCGGGCTCCGGGCCCTGAGGACTGAGGTGGGCCCCGGCCTGCTGCTGCTCCTGGTTCCGAGAACCTGAGGAGTGTCGAGGGCAGAATCACAGAGCAGCCAAGCCCCACATTCCCCTGCGGGAAGCAGGCTGGCCTCCCCTGTGAACCCCGACTGCCTGGCTCTGTGGAAGCCCCAGCAGCCCCAGCACCGCACCCTGAGGTCGGTCAGGAAGCAGGGAGTCTGGCTTGTTTCGAGTTCCGTCCCCAAGGAGGCAGAGAGAACACCCGACAGCCTTCCCCAGGCTCCTCCCACGACCCAACCCCACGTGCAGGGGCAGGTTGGTCACATCTGTGCTGCTGCACACGCCTGGAGGGCTGCCCAGAGCCTTGAGAATGCTCCTGGGCCCTAGTGGGGCTTGTGGGGTGAGGGAAGGGTTGATTAGCAGAGCCTGACCAGCAGGGGGAGCGTGTGGCCTCTGACTCCAATGTTCAGCCCTGCCCCAGCCCCCAGCATCCTGTGGTTCCCGTCCTGCAGGCCTGGGACTGTGGATACACAGCCACTCTGCCTGGCAGGCCGGCTGGAGCCTGGCCACCTCCTTGGACAGCGACAGCAGGGGCATGGGGTGTTGGCTCTCTGGGGCCTGGTGGGGGTCTTGGTTGCTGAAAGGTGTCTGTGGGTTCAGGGAACAGCTTTCCCACCCCTCACTCCACCGGCCCTTTTAGAACCAAATTACAGCTCCTGGTGGCTGTGACGGCATGGTCACAGGGGGGTGTAGAGAGTCATCACACTGGTGATACTGGCATATTTTGGGGAGCCATTGGGGAGGAGGGCTTCAGCACCCCCAGCTCTGAAGGTGACCTGCTCTCCTCCCTGCTGCTCCCACCAGGGTGTCTTATTTGCCTGGACACAGGGCACATGGCGGGGGGGGGCCCATGACACCCTCAGGCCACACCCTCGCCCATGTCCGCCAAGCACAGGTGTGGAACAGTGTCTGAGCTGGGCCGGGCTGGATGCTGATGGGCTTCTCCGCCCACCCACACCTGAACCCTGCCTCCTCCTCCATCTACCTGCCTCCCTCTGTCCTCCCGCTGCCCTCCCGCTGCCCTCCCGCCCTCTCCATCCTCCCTGGACCTCACCCTTCCCTCTGGGCCAGAGCATTCCATGCTAGGGAGGAGCGTGCCATCATGGGGCCCTGCCCCAGCCCCCAGACTGGGACCTCCTTCCTGCAGAGATGGTCCCCCCATGGCTGAGAGGGGGTCCCACCAAGCCTGGAATTCGAGTCTGGGCCATTACCCAACTAAAGGGGCCTAAATGACCCTCAGTCCTGCTCCGGACCTGCCACTGGACCCTTAGCACCAGGGACACCCATCATCCCATTTCTGGGCTGGTCACCTGAGTGTAGTGGGGCACTGCTGGCATAAAGGTGGCCCCTGGCAGCCAGGCCCGGGCCACTGGGGCCACCTTGCTCCATTGTGTTTGTGGCCCATGCAGGGGCCAGTGGTGTAGTTTCTGCCTTGGTTAGGAGCTGCTGTCACCTCTGGTTGCCCTGCCTGGTCAGCCTCCAGAGTCCCTCCCTCTCCTCCTCCACTGTCCAGAACCTTCTGGAACTTTTCCAGCTACTCCTGAGGGGAACAGGGCACTAGTTCTGGCCAGGTGGCATGGACAGGGCCAGATAAGCTGGGCCACGTGAGGGTGGTGGGAGGCCCTTGGGGAGTGAGGGCTGACTCTCCTGCGGTGGAGTCCCTGCAGTAGGGGGCTTCGGGGCTGGTGATGGGTGGGGTTTCTCCCTTGCCTGGGTTCTGACCCCTCTGCCCCAGCTGCCTCTGTGTTCTATGAAACAGAGGATGCCCTGACCCTTGGCTTAGGCAGATGGTGTCCTCGGAGCTGTGACTGGAAGGAGGCAGCCCAACAGGTTCCCCGGGGTCTGCAGGGCCCACTCACTGGACAGTGGGTCTCTGCATCTAGCTGCTGCTGACCATGTGGGAGCAGGGGCCAGGGGTGTGCAGAGCCAGAGGTGAGGAGGCCATGCGCCCATGCCCTCAGGGACCCTGGTTTGGGCCTAGCCTTGGTGCCAGGCAGGGGCGTGCATAGCGAGGCCAGAGTCGGGGTCAGCCCTGCCCCCAGGGGGCCCTTGATGATGCCACTTCTAAGGAACATGGTTTCTGGGTCCTCCCCGAGACTCCGGGATAACCGCACCTCTGCCTCTTGGGATGATGCGAGAGAAGGTTCTAGAAAATGTGAATTCCTCATCCCTCTGCTGATGCGGGTGGAGTTGACGTCCCCCATTCCTGTATTTACCTCCTGACAAGTCAGACCAGAGGGATTGGCTGGGTAGGGAAGTTCTGTTTGTCCTCGAGGCAGAAAGAAGTTGCAGTCATGTTATACTCTCTAAAAATTGGGGTTTTATCCTTGTAAGCTACAGCTACACAGGCCTTGTTTCAAATGCCTGGGACTCGAACCTGAAAGGTAGAGACGTGGGTCTGGGAGCCCCTGGAGGGGCAAAGCAGGCTGGGGATCCACTTCTCGGCCCCGCTCCCTGCGTCCTTTAACAGGAAGGTCCTGATGTGGGTTTGCAGACTGACGGGGTGGGAGGTGGGGTGGAGCTGGGAGACCAGAAAGAGAGGCAGGTGCCCTGGGTGGGCAGGTGGCAGGTTAACATGCAAGGGGGGCTGCCTTCTGAGCCTCCTGGGCCTCACAAGATGGTAGATCTCATGCCTCAGCCCCACTTGCCAGCGCCAGACCCCCAGGCTGTGTCAGCTAACAGCTCCCACTGTGGGGTGGCCGGTGGGGGGTGCGTTCCAGGGATGTGAGGGTGTGAGTCTGATTGTCAGCCACCTCCACAGTCTGCCCATGACCTCCAAAGTCCAACGTCCAAAAGAGGGCGTTGGTCTTGGTTCCAGACGCTCTCCCTGGGAGTGGGTTGTGGGAAGGAGCCGCACCCCATAGTCTTCAGTGTCAAGTTCTGCACAGATGGCTCCCTTGGGCTCTGACCGCCCCTGCTGGCCGACCTGTGCGAGGGCTGGGGGCTGCCTGGCTGACATCCTATGACTGTGACACGGGCTCCAGGGTGAGGAATGGCCAGTAGGCTTTGAGTCTGAGGGGGGGAAGTGGACTTGAGGTCCCAGCCCCCTGCTCATAGGGAGCCCTGTGTCCTGGCTGCAGGGGGCACGGGAATAGGAGGCCCCCTCCACCTCCTGAGCCCCCAACCAGCTGTAGATTGGGGAGAGGTCAAGCCTCTCAAGGGGTCAGGTGACAGGCCCAGGGGCACCACTCCTGTAGCTTCTGTTCCTCCCAGCTGTTGTTCTGCAGTAGTGTGTGGGATCCAGGATTTCTGAAACCACCTTTATAAAGGCAGCCCGGAACTTGGATAGGGTCCCTTGCCCTTACCCCAAGCCCCCACCCCAGAGCACACGGAGGGGGCAGTTCAAGTTGGGAGCCAAGCATCCCTTGAGGAAGAGGGGCAGGTATAGAGGCAGACCAAGAGGGCCCGGGCAGTCCCGGCTTCTCCTGGGAGCCCACTGAGGTGGCAGCCCACGCTCGCCTGGAGCAGCGGGGCGGGAGCAGGGCCGGGGGTGGGTGGACATGCAACTGCGGACGATCCAAGGCCTGGGCCCTTTTATTCGCCTCCAAGTGTTGGCTTCTGCTTGGGGAAGTGAGCTGGGGGGAGAGGCCCCAGGAAATGGGGCAGCAAGGTGGCAGATACGGGGGGGTACAGGCTTCTGACTGGGTGGCACCTGGGGAAGCACAGAGGGGAGCTGGTGGAGGGCGGGGTCAGCTGGGGGTGGGTCGGGGGTCCCAGCTATGAGGTGAGTTGGTGCCCTGGGCAGGAGACAGTGTCGCCAGTTTCCCCTTCACATGCCTGCTGCCCCTCCTCTGGGCTGACCAAGTCCTCCATCCTATCCAGCAGAGCCTGCCCTGAGGGCCTGCCCCAGGGGACCCCTTGTCAGTGCGGAGAGCCCTCTGCTCTGGGGCGGAGCAGCCTTGGCACTTGACTCAGCCTGACCCTTGAAGGCTAGGCTCCAGTTGATGGGAGCCTGGGGGATCAGGTGGGCCTCCTGGGCTCTGACCCAGGGCAGTGTGGTCCCTCACTGGGCACAGTGTGTGTCAGAAAGGGGCTGCGGGCAGGTGCCCAACAGGCTCTGGTGACCTGGGGAAGGAAGGCCTGGTGGGCAATGGCCACTGCTGCCCCCAGGGCCTCAGCCACTGTCATTTAGTAGTGTCTTGCCAATGGGTTTCAGCGCCAGGCAAGTTCGCTATAGATTCACTGTGACCAAAGACATTTACAGCAAAGGGTTCTTGCGGTGAAATGGTTATACCCAGCTTTATTTGGAGGTGGCAGGTCAGTCACTAAAATCCCATTCACTGAGAGCGAGTCAGTATGCAGCAAGCCGGTCTCTGCCTCTGGGCCCCTCTGCCTGCACAGCCGTCCTGCACAGCCATCCTCTGGGCCTTCTTCTTCGGCATTGCCACCACTCCACCCTCTGCTCTGCTCCCCTGCAGCCTTGCAGCTATGCCACTGTGTCACACCCAGAGCACTGGGAGGAGCTCCTTTTATAGAGTCAACAGCCATGTATTGCCCACAGGTGTGCAGTGAGCTAGTCAACCAGGGCCAGGTGAGAATCCTGGCCACAGGAACTCTCATTTTACCCACAAGGATACACTCCAGTGTGTGGCCAGGAAGGGATCACTAAGCTGGTCAGGCCCACATCAAGGGTCCCATCTGGAGAGTCGCTGCTGGCCAGCCAACCACAGCCTCTCTCTCTGTCCCAGGGAGATGGACTGCCGGCATCTCCAGGCATCCAGGGACCCATACTGCCTGCAGTCCTGACACTGAGTTGACCAGTTGGTTGTGGGGTCCAGCTTCCTGCCCTCCCAGGACATCTCCCACCTGTTGTCTCTGACCAGCATTGGTCAACACCTAGCAGCCTCTCAAAATTGGATGTGAATCTCACAAGGAGGTTCCCATTCTCCCTCCCCCAGCAGTCCTGGCCTTGGCCACCGTGCAGTCACTGGCCAGGCGGGTGACCAAGGTGAATCTCCGAACCCCACAGAGCACACACAGTCCGGGAGCAGTCATTCATTGGGCACACCGGGAAAGGCTTCCAGGGCTGCGCGGCTGCTTTCTGGGGTGGGGGCAGCTGGTGGACTCCTGGGGTCAACTGCCTTTTGATCCCTTGTGGAGGGCAGAAGATCCCCTGGGCCACACTGCTGTGAGCAAGACGGGCTGAGGCAGGCTCAGCTGGGGTCTTGTCCTCCACTGCCAGGCCCTCCCTGGGCCCTACTGGGATGGCTGGCAGTGGGCAGGGCCCCGTCCCACCTCCCACACCCTCCTTCCAGTCCACAGGCCCTGTCCTTACCTGGCTGGCCCTGCCACTCATTGCCCTTGGGCCCCACCTTTTGCAGCTCCCACAGGGACAGAGGTCACCTACCTGGGCACAGCAGCCCACCTGTTGTCCAGTGTGCAGGCAGCCACCTGTGGGGAGAGAATGCAGTGTGCTGAGTGGAGGTCTGAGCCGAGCCTTGGGGCAGGGAAGCCGTGGGAAGGTGGAGGCAGCGCTGGGAGGTGTGGCAGCTGGAGGGGGCAGCAGGGGCCCTTTCTGGAGCCCCAGAGTGGCCAGGGACCACCGACCTTGCCTGCCCAGTTCTGGCTTCAGCCTCTTGAGCTCCTATGACCAGTGAATTCCAACCCAAGTCTCTGAAGCTTGTGGGCCCAGCGTGAAGATGCCAGCCTGTATGTTTCCTAGATACAGACATTCTAACAAGCTGCCGAGACCTAACTCAGCCATTTCACAGAGAAAGGACATTAAGGGTCCCAAATCTCCTGTGAGAGAGAGGGCCACGTCCCATGTGACACACAGACCCTGTGTCACAGCTCTCTTATTGCTGGAGACCAGGGCCCATGGTAGGCAGGCTTTGTGAGGCTGCAGCGGTGTGCACCCGGGCAAGACGCTGGGGTCTTCACTCTGACATGGGAGCCGCTGCAGTTTGAGTTTTTCTCAGAACTTTTCTAAATATTGTATGTTTTTGGCACTGAATAGGTGAGAGGGCCCAGGGGTTTGTTTGCCTGCCGGTCTGTCTCGGGGGTCTAACCATTTATGGTCTCCTGGGGGCCGGCTGGGGCCAGGCCTGCAGGCCTTAGTGTGGGGTGGCGGGTCTCACGGGGCACGTCCCAGAGCTGGTGCCCCACCACCTCCCCTTCCCGCGCCTCTGGCTGTGGGTGCAGAAAGCGGGTGCTCTTTCTCCAGGGTGATCACACTGTGGCTACATCTGTGAACCCAGGGTGGGGTGGGGGCGGAACTTTCCACGCAGCCAGAACAGCCCCTGGACCCCTGGACAACTTGCTCTGAGGACTGGCCTGGCCCCAGGCAGGGGTGAGACAGGGCCAGGCCTCCCACCCTTCTCGGACACCTCCACCAGCTCAGCCCGCCCCTAGTGCAGAGAGCGTCCTGGGGTGTTGACCGGCCAGCACAGTCCCATGAGGTGGGTGTCCCAGCACTGGGCTCCTGGCCGCACTCCTCCCAGAACTCCCTGGGGGCTCCCCACTCTCAGGCTGGGTGGTGCTGATGGTTTACACAGAATTTCAGCACTTGAGTTTCCTTCCTGTTTTAATCACCCTGACTGCCATTGGGCAGGAGGTGGGGGCTCACCTGGGTCTCAGCCTCGTCAGGCCCCCTCTTCCCAGCTTACTGTCTGGCAGGGTGGGGTTTACCTGCGTTTTGTGCATGAAGAGCCTCAGGTCTGCATCCTCATGAGATTCGGTTGGTTGGAAGCCACTGCAACCACGACCCGGTTGGCTCTGACCTGCTGAGCGGAGGTGCGGCTGGTGCGGGTGGGGACCCGGAGGGCTGCGGGGACGCCTGCCCAGTCCTCACTGGCCACTGAACAGCCACCTCCCACTCCTGGCGCCTGACTAGCACGTTCTCTTTGAAATTGGGGGCCTGGGTGCCAGTGGCAGGAGGCCAAGCTGAGGCCCAGTGGATGAGGGGTGACCATTGGCATCCCAGACAAGTGTCCTGTGCCTGTGGTGGTGGCCCCTTTGTCCCTGCTGGGAACGGTGGCAAAGGTTCCTTCTTTCACTCCAGTCCCCTGTTTGCCAAGGCTGTGGCCAAAGCCTCCTGGCCCCTTGTCCACAAAGCCCCAGCCCATCCTGTGGGGAGTCATGCCGCTTCCAGGAGCAGTCCCTGAGCCCCCCAGGCTGGCTTCCAAGGGGCTCCTGTGCCCACCCAGTATTTCTGATTGAGCCACAGGGCTCCTTACTGAAATGGTAGTTCTGGACAGCCTTAGGCTTCCCTCCAGACAGCCATGTGTATGTCTGAGTGACTTGCTCATGGTGTCCAGGGGCTGGGCAGGCACTCAATGCCCTGCCACTCTGGGGGCTGACTGACACCAGCTTGGGGGACCACGGCGGCTCTGTGATATGGGCTCGGGCCACACTGGTGGAGTGTGTCTCATAGAACAGCCCATCTGGGCAGAACAAGAGGGCACCGAATCCTGGAGAATGGATGGGGGGAGTGGAGAAGCAGGCCAGAGCTGAAGTGTGCCTCCAACTGGACTCAGGTCCGAGCCTCGCCCCCACAAGGTGCCTGGTACTTGGCAGAGTCCTGGGCTCCTTGCACTGTCACAGCAGTGGGAGAGAGAGCAGGTGAGTGCCAGGACCACCCAGTGGCCATGTGCCTGGTGCTCAGCACCATCTGTGTCCACCTCAGAGCAGTAGCTTGGCTCCCTGAAGCTGGGTGTGGGTCTCCCCACCAGCAAAGCCATGACCCTCTGTCGCCCCCGACGCTTGCTCTTGCCTCTCTGCTCCCTTTCCTTCAAATTGGCTGCACTGGGATGTCAAAACCCGACCAGGACAATTGCGAGAAAGGGAGAGCCCAAGCCACAAGCGCACACGAGTGCAGGTTCCAGAGCTCCAGGGGAACATGGTGCAGGGAGCCCAGCAATGGCAGAAGGCTGGCCACCGTGACCTGGCGGGGCTCAATGCAGAGGTGAGAGCAAGTCCTGCTGAGCAACTGCAGATCAGTCATCCCCGCATCTTTCCGCATTAAGTGCGGAGGAAAAAATCCTGTGGTCATGATGGCAGCTGCAGAGAAAGCATTTGATAAAACTCAGCAACTGCTCCTGGTAAATACTCATACCCTCTAGAAACAGAAGGGAATTTCTTGATTCGACTGGGGGAGATTATACAATCCCCAGAATGACAATACTGCCCGGACAGAGCATCAAAAGCTTCCCTTCCAGGGTAGAGAACAAAACTGGGTGCCTGCTGTAACCCTACTCTTCCCAGGGGCTGGGGGGAGAGGGGAAAGAGGTCATAGGTACAAAGTTTTGTGGGAAGGGAGAAACCTGTGATTCCTCATGATGGTGTGAATCCGAGGGAAGAATATCCAAGAAAACCCACAGGTAAACTATGCAGATGAATGAGTTTACAAAGATGAGCAGTCCTAGGATCTATGCACAACATGAACCATTTCTGTAACATTAGTGCATAATTAGAATAGGAAACTTAAAAGGACTTTATTTGCGCAAAGGACACCATCAGCAGAACAAAAAGTCAACCTACAGTATGGGACAATATATTTGTAAATGACATATCCAACAAGGGGTTAATATCCAAAATATATGAAGAACTCACACACCTCAACATTCAAAAAGCAAATAAGCCGATTAAAAAATGGGCAGAGGATATGAACAGAGAGTTCTCCAAAGAAGAAATTCAGATGACCAACAGGCACATGAAAAGATGCTCCACATCGTTAATTATCAGGAAAACACAAAATAAAACCACAATGAGATATCACCTCACAACAGTTAGGATGGCGTACATAGAAAAGACTGAGAACAACAAATGTTAGCAAGGATGCAGAGAAAGCTGAACCCTCCTACACTGCTGCTGGGAATGTAAACTAGTTCAACCATTGTGGAAAGCGATATGGAGGTCCCTCAAAAAACTAAAAATAGAAATATCATTTGACCCAGGAACTCCACTCCTTGGAATTAACCCAAAGAAAATAACTTCTCAGATTCAAAAAGACATATGCACCCCTGTGTTTACTGCAGCACTTTTTACAATAGCCAAGAAATGGAAGCAACCTAAGTGTCCATCAGTAGATGAAAGGATAAAGAACAGGTGGTACATATACACAATGGAATATTATTCAGCCATAAGAAAGAAACAAATCCTACCATTTGCAACAACATGGATGGAGCTGGAGGATATTATGCTCAGTGGAATAGCCAGGCAGAGAAAGACAAGTGCCAAATGATTTCCCTCATTTGTGGAGTATAACAACGAAGCAAAAGTGAAGGAACAAAATAGTAGCAGACTCAGAGACTCCAAGAAGGAACTAGTGGTTACCAAAGGGGAGGGGTGGGGGAGGGAGTGAGAAGGGTATTGTGGGGTATCATGATTGGTGCACGTGGTGTGTGTGGGGTCAGGAGGAAGACAGTGTAGCTCAGAGAAGACAAATAGTGATTCTGTGGCATCTTACTACACTACACTGATGGACAGTGACTGCAATGGGGTATGGGGGGACTTGATAATATGGGTGAATGTAGTAACCACATTGTTTTTCTTGTGAAACCTTCATAAGAGTGGCATATCAATGATACCTTAATAAAAAAATTGTACAAGCCTTCTGCACAGAAAGCTATAGCACTGAGAAATTCAGGCTATGGAAATTCACATACCATGTACATGGATGGGAAGTCTCAGTACTATGCACATGTCCGTTCTTTTGCTAAGATCAATAGGATCCCAGTAAAAATCCCAGTAGGGTATCTGCCCTGTGGACCTTGACAAGGTGGGTGTAAAACCCGAGAACCCCGGGGGTTTCAGGAAGCCGGCACCCTGGGAGACAGTGTGGTAGGGTTTGCTCTAGCAGACGCCTCATCTTTAGTAAGGAAGTTGTCATGCAAGTGGCGCAAAGCTGAAAAATGAAGGAGTCAAAGGTGAGGAGGGTGCAGGGACAGTCCCTTAGGCCCAGGGCACTCCTCCCAGCGAGAAAAGGGCTGAGAGATGATGCCTAATACATGGCTGTGGGTGAGGTGGGCCCCACCAGGACAAAAATGAACTGGGACCCTTACCTCACAGCAAGCACGCCATCAGGCTCAGCCGTGTTGAGGTGAGTTGCGCCCCGCCCCACAGAGAGGTTGAAGCCCTAACCCCCTGACCTCAGAACCTGGCCTTGTTTGGAGGGAGGGGCTTTGCAGACTCAAGTTAAAATATGGCCCAGTACTATCAACTGCATCCAGGTCAAGAGTGGGAATCTGGACACAGACACCCAGGATGCTGATTGGAAGGCAGCCATGTGAACCCAGAGGCAGCGGCAGAGGGGTCACAGGCACCAGCCAGGCGTGCAGCAGTGCCCAGGAGCCGAGAGGGGCCTGGCCAGGCCGCAGCTGCTCTGGGAGGAGAGAGCAGCCAGTGGGGTTGTGGGGCACGCCTGTCTGACACTGACTCTGCAGCGCCTCCCACACAGCCCAGCCTTTGGGGCACAGAGCAGCTGCCTCTGGCCTCACTACCAGGCCCACCAGAGAGGAGGCCCCAGGCCCTGCGCAAGGTCGTGGCGCCATTGACCTGAATTAAAGAGTGGGAGGCGGGCGGGGTGGGCAGGAACCACGTCCTGGGACCGCCCTGACATTGGATCACAAACCACTGGGTGGCTTTATTCTTTCACAGTGTGGGAGGGCAGACACCCAAAATCAGTATCACTGGGCTGAAGGTGCTGGGGGGCCGGGCTCCTCCAGAGGCTCTAGGAGGACCCTTGCGTCTCCCAGCCCTGGGGGCTCCAGGCCTCCCTGACCTGTGGCCGCATCCTCCTGCTCTGCTTCGGCTGCCCATGCCTTCCCCTGTGCACTGTCTCCCTGTTCATCTGGGTCAGCACGCCTGCTGCCTCCCTCTTGTAAGGAGACTGTGGTGGCATTGAGGGCCCACCATGGCATCCTCACCTTTATTTATTGCATGTCTCCTGATAAGGCCAGCATGCTTCAGAACGTGGGGGCCCACCAGTTTTGCACCCTCGGCCCCCGGGTGGCATGGGTATCTCACGCCCTGTTATAGGAGCCTCGGAGCAGGTGTGGGGAATGTCTTCATCCTTCCCTGGGGCGCAGGCACCCCCAGCCGATGGGAGGCACTTGCTGTGCTCTTAATACCAGGGTGTCTGCTTGGGGACCTTCACCTTGGGTGAGCCTCTGGAGATCACGCACGGGCAAGCTGGCTGCTGCTGTAGGTCACCACACAGCCGTGCAGCAGAGGGGCCTGCTCCAGTCAGGGGTCCAGCAGAGGCTGGAATGGGCTTTTCTGTTTCTGCAGAGAAACACCTGTGAGTTTTGAGTGATTTGTATTGAATCTGTAAATTGCTGTGGGTAGTGTTGACATCTTAACAATATTAAGTTTTCATTTCACAAACATGGGATGTGTTGCAGTTAGGCAGGAAAATAGATATGAGTTGGGTGGAAAGATAAAAAGGCCAGGAAAAAGCCCACTAAAAAGCCCCCGAGCATGGATAAAATGAAAGTTCCTGTGGCCAGGATTCTCACCTGGCCCTGGTTGGCAAGCTCATTACTCACGTGTGGGCAATACGTTGCTATTGACTCTATATAAAGAGCTCCGCCCAGCGCACTGAGTGACAAGGTGGCACGGCTGCAAGGCTGCAGGAGAGCGGAGCAGAGGCTGGAGTGGTGGCAGCGCTGAGGCCAGAGGCCCAGAGTGAGACAGGGACCTGGGCTTAGACAGAATAGGGTGAGGGCCTCCAGAAAAAGCAAGGTAGGATATTTAGTTAAAGCAGTGTAACTACATGCAAGGAAACCCCCTACCAAAACTCTGTTAAGCATTAAGCTCTAAAGTCATTCTTCAGTGAGATCAGTTAATATTCCCCAGATGAAGAGTAGCACATGTTTCTCTTATGCTCATCATTTGTAATCATGTGTAAGATTCACCTTAGCATGCTAAAGGCCCTGGCCTATGTGCTGTCTTTCCTCCTTCGCATCTGATGAAGTGATTTGCAAACTGGGCAACTAATTTAGCATGCAGACCCAGCTGTAAACAATATAGTAAAAGGCAGGAGAGATTCCACCTTAAAGATAAGATTGCATTATAACACCAAGGAAGTTTAAGAAGTAAGATTCTTAATGTATTCTTTAGCAAACAGACAATAACTCAGCCCACCGTGGAGGCTGGGCAGGCGGACTTGTGTGATACGCTCCCTGACCAAGACACTGGTATCCCAGGGAGAAATCAAAGCAGGAAGTTCCTTATGTTAAGTTACTTCTAAATATTCAGGGACGTCTTAACAAGTCAACACCCCAAAGCCTTTTTACACATTCCCCCAAATCCTGAAATGCTTATAAAACACCTAGACAATGCACCACTACAGGCTCGCTTGTCCCCACCTGGCCTGAGCCAGGAGCTCTGTCCTCTCACTGTATCTCTCAATAAAATCCTCTGCCCCGACTCTCCTACCTGTCTTTCACTCTGCAAACAACAGCCCTGGCATCAAGGGGATGGCTGTGCGGGACCACTGTGCAGGCAGAGAGCCTAGGGATGGCTGTGTGGACAGAGAGCCTAGGGACGGCTGTGTGGACAGAGAGCCCCAGAGGACGGCTGTGTGGCAGACACCAGCTTGCTGCATGCAGACTCACTCTGAGTGAATGGAATTTTAGAGACTGACCTGCCACCGTGGAAATAAAGTTGAGTATAACCCTTCCACCCCAAGACTGTTTTACTGTCATTTCTTTGGTCACCCTGAAAACACAGTGAACTTGCCTGGGGCTGAAATCCATTGGCAAGACATGAATATTAAAGATAATTATTTAGTGCTAATTCTAAATAGAAAAACCTGAACAAGCCATGAAATGTTTAGGAGTAGAGTTGCTGGATCATGAGCTTCTCATGTTACTAAAGATACCCTTTTCCCCAAGTGTCTGCTCCAATTTACATTCCCACCGGTGAAACCTGACAACTCTCCTTGCACATCACAGCCGGCGCTGGGTAGGCCAATTCTTCATTCTAGCTGGGCGCGGGAGGGCAGGGCGCCGCAACTTTTCCCAGCCTCTCTCATGACAAATGGTGTCCAGCACCTTTCCCAGTGTTTATTGGCCACTCACACCCCTTCTTCGGAGGAGTGCCTCACATTTGCTGCTTGTGTTTTAATTGGGTTGTTAAGTTTTTGCTGTTGGTTTTGAGTTCTTCATATATTCTTCACAGGAGCTCTTTGCTTGATATATGTAACTTGAGTATGTCTTTCCTTGTTTGCAATATAATCATTTGGTGAAAATTTTTAGCAATAAAATGAAAAGGAATTCCCATGGACTTCAATCCTCTGAAATGTACTGAGACTTATTCTATGGTCCAGGATGTGGTGTGTCTGGACATCTGCCCCCAGCCCTGAGGCACGCGTGTCCTGCACGGAGGGCTGAGCGTGCCATCCTCTGCACATCCACGTGGTCATTTCCATTAAAAACTACATCGTTACTAACTTCTTGTCTGATTGTTCGAACAATTACTGTTGAAGGCCCCCAGAGTTATCAGGTCCTAACATGACTGTGATGTCATGTGGAAAAATTGTCTTTGCAGGGAAGTTTGAGTTAAAGACCTTGAGATGGGAGATTGTCCAGAATGGTCTGGGCAGCCTTGAATGCCATCACAAGTGTCTTTACAAGAAGCAGGGGGAGGGAGATATTTTTTTGAAGTGTGTAGACCTTTTCACAGCGATTTGGGGTTCACAGCCAAATTCAGTGCCCAATTTCTACATGCTTTGCACCTCAGAGCACCCACCAAATCTCCCAGGTCCCTCAGTTCTTCTCCATGGTGCCCCTCAGCTGTCCAGCCCCATGTCAGGCTGGGGTGAGGCCCATGGTGTCCAGATCATGGCCCCTGGCTGAGTGGCCTGATATCCCCTGACTGGGACTGGGGAAGTGCATTTGGGCCCTCCTGACAGCCTCAGGTGACCAGGTGACAGGAGGTAAAATTGGGACACCCAGGCCACCCTCCTTCCCCTCACCCGGTGACAGCGCCCTCAGAGCCACCTGCCTACACAGTGGTCCCAGGGATGACCTCAGGATCCACGGCCACATAAGGAGGTGGATTTGTGCAGAAGGAGGCAGATGGGCCTCTGGCAGGGCAGTTGCGCAGGTCAGACCTGTCTTCCTACAGGGCCCACCAGCCACGACCTGACAGAGATGAACTTCTGGTCCCAGAAACAAAGCATCATCCCTGGGCCTGCTGCGGGGTCACTGGGGCCAGCATTCCATCCTGCCCCGGGTGTGTGCAGGTGCCCCAAACACACCAGGGTCTGGTCTGCTGCTGCCGGGCCACCAGGCTCCCACAGCTGCCTGGCAACCCAGACTGTGGGCTGCAGCAAACCTGCCCCAACTGACGTGTGCCAGGGAGGTGGCAAGGCCCTCTGGCACCTGGTGTGCGGCTCTGCGCCCAGGCATGGGGGCTCTGGGACTGCCCGTCCTCGGGCTCCTCAGAGAAGCCATGTGGCTGAGGCTTCCAGCAGCATCGATGCCCCAGCTGCTGCTCCGGGTTGGGGGGGGCAAGTATGTCAGGAGCCTGTCCCATCCTCCGCTCCAGTGCAGAGCTCCTCTGGGTTCCAAGTGTGTGGACACAGCCTCGGCCCCTACTTCAGGGAAGGCCTGTTGGCCAGAAGGGCAGCTGGCCACAGGAGGAGGGGAGGCCCTCACCCTGCCTCTGCCTCTGTTCCCTTCCCAGCACAGAAACTGTGGGACGTGGAGTCTCACCCCTCCTGGTCCAGCCCTGCCCACCGGAAGGGCTCCCATAAGGAAGGGCTCCCGGAAGCAGGCACACCTGGGACACCAGGAGGATGCTGGGCCCGGGAAGAGAATCCAGAGGGCACAGTGACTTGGAGGGCCAGATGCTCTGCCTCCACCTGGCCGGGTGTGCTCAGGCACTGTGAAAAGTGACCACCCTCTATGCTCAGCTCCCCCAAGTTCAGCTCTAGGAAGTTTTGTGTGGCTGTTCCCCAGGTATCTTCCCATGCAGAGGCCCAGGAAGGATGGGGCCTTTGGGCTCAGGCTGTCCGTCAACACGTGGTTGCAGTGGGCTCACCAGCCTTGGTCCTCACCCCATCAGAGCACCACCTTAGGCATTTTCCCCAGGCAACAGCTCCCTGGAGTCACCCCTTTGGGGACTCGGTGTCAGAGACCCAGGCCCTTCCAGATTGGGGGCGGTATAGGGGGATAGCAGGCTGCCGAGCTGAGACGTAGCATCGACTATGTGTGAGGGGTAGCCATCCATTATGTGGAACTTGCCAGAGTCTCTTGTAATGCGCCCAGTGCCCCATCCTAGTTAGGCAGGAGAGCTAATGGTTTTCCTATCAAGTTTATCAAAACCCACCACATTGTAGACACTGTCATGGGCACTGGGCCCGAAGCATGACCACCCAGAACCTAAAATTGCTGATCTCCTGGAGTCTCCTCTGTTGGGGCCAGGAGGAGAGTGGCTGGGTCAAACTACAGTTTTCCAGGGGTGGGCAGCTTTGGCCCCTTCTCTGAGAGTGGCCAGGCCACACAAAGGTTTACATCAGAGTAGGATGCCACCCCTCTGTGCTGCAGGCTGGGGACAGGATGTGGGGTCAGGGCAGGGGGCACGTTGGGGGTCCAGGGAAGGATGGCCAGGGCCAGGACAGTGATGGGGCCAGGCCGGCAATGGCTGGTGATGGGGCCCATTACCCTCACCTGCTTGGTGGGACTCCTGGGACACAGCACTGGCCTTTTCTGCTGTTTCCTGGGGACCAAGGAACGGTAATTTGCCCTCTTGCCTTTGGGCTATAGCAGGTCTTTATATATTGTAAATAAATATCCTTTGCTGAGGGTATGATTTGCAAGTTTTTGCCCCCCGTCCATGTGTGGCTTGACTTTCCTTTTCCTTAACAACACGACTCATGAGGGAAATGGAAGTGAAATGTGGGTGTAAAACATGAGACACTGCACATGAGAATGGCAAAATTAAAAACCTGAATAAGAGAACACGTGAAGGTGGGAACAGAGTTCCAGGGTACTGTGTGTAGTGGGCAGCATGGTGGGACCCATACACAGCCTGCTGCACACACGGCCAGCTGCACAAGGCAATAGGCACTTGGCAGCGGCATCAGTAGAAATTTCTCAGCAGGAAGGGCCTGCTCTGGTGCTCACAGCACAGAATTAACTGAAGGTCAGCCATGGCCAGGAAAGGCTGACTCCTAGGATCTGTAGCCTCACCTGCTCACTAAACCGAAACCTCAGTAAGGCCCAAGGTGCCTTTGTGTTTTTCTTGTAGATTTCTGAAAGTGGTAACAACTGTAGCAGTTGCCGTGGAAACAGCCTGGAAGGCAAAGTGCAGACCCTGGGCTTGCAGGCATTGCACTCTGGGTTCCTGAGGCCTCTGTGGAGGGAGTGGGGCAGTAGGTCTGGACATAAAGGCATCTGTGGGTCCGTCTCCTCTTTCCCCAATTTGTTCATGTGCTAGAAATGGGGGAGGGGCTCTTGAGAAAATTCTGCATGCGATTGTTAACTTCAAGGCTGTCAACTCCAGGCAGGTGCAAGGAGACAGTCCCTTGCTCATTCTAGCAGCAACATTTGCAGAATTTGAACACATAAGACAAGTCCACTGGAAATCTGAACCGCAGATGGCAGTTCCTGTCTTGTCAGCCAGCACTGATATTGCAAGAAACGCTAAGAGCTGTGTTTTTCAACTTGTGGCTCTCTTCAGGAAATAAAGTCAGAAACTCTCCCTCAAGGCATTTCATGATCTGTTTTGGGACTGCTGTTAAGGGAATGTAACAGTATTAAATGAATCTGTAATAGAAGAAAAGGGGAATCAAAGCTTTGTTCAAAATAGAACACTAACATTCATGGGAAAGTGAACTCAAGTAGCCACACCCCTAACAGGGGTGGACGGTGAGGCACTTTCTAATTGTTCTCAAGATTTTCTGAGTCTGAGGGTCAGAGATAATGCTGAAAGCTGATTTTGTTCAACCCCAGGCATCCAGTCCCGGGGAATGAGGAGGTGCAGAAAAGAAAAACAAAAAGCTACACTCAGGGCAGGAATGTCTGCTTGGACCCTTGCAAGCTGCTACTTCATGTGTCTGCACCCCTGGCTATCTCCCACAATGCCCTCTCAAAAAGCCCCAGCCACTTTGTGTGTCAGGAGGATGGTGGTTCTTTTAAGGCAGGAGCCTGCCACTCCCTCATTTGCCAGCAAGTCAATAAACTATTCCTTCCTTTCCTCAAAACCTTGTCATTGTGTTTTGTGATTGGACCTCAGGGACGAGGACCAGGTCTTGGTATGAAGAGCAGCAACCCCCCCACCCTGACCATGTGCCGCAGTGCCGCTCCCTCGGTGTCAGAGCTCACAGGGGCCAGGGGACCTGGAGGGATGCAGAGCTCCTGCCTTCCTCCTTGCTGGCCACAGCGGACTGTGCTGACAAGGAACTCATGCTGTGCATTCGGTCAAGTACAAGCATCTACAACTCCCTCTAAAGCATATATTGAAAGCAGTAATGCATTCCAGGAGAGGTTACAGAAACCGGTGTCACCACCGAGGATTTGAAGGATGCAGGGGTGGTGATTTCCACATACCCTTATTCAAGTCACTCATTTGGCCTATGCAGAAAACAGATGAATCTTGGAGATGACAGTGCATGACTGTCAGTGTAACAGAGTGTCTCAAATGCAGTTACTGCTGCACATGGGGCTTCACCACTTGATCCCCAAGCACCCAGTGTGTAAGTATTGATCAGGAAAATGCTCTTTGTTCTCTTCCTGTTAGTAAAGACCAGCAGAGCAGTTAGCTTTCTGCCAGCAAGGAGACAAAACTATCTCAGAGGTATATCAAATCTCCAGACATAGGCTCTAATTTAGCCAGAAGGAACCTTCATCTCCTTTTCCTTCATGAAGGTGTCACACTGGCCCATGGCGTGGATGGTATTATGCTGACCCCCAGTGATCAGGAAGTACAACTTGTCTACGCATATTGATAGCACAGTCATGTGTCAGAAGGTCGGAAATAAATCCAACAAAAATTCAGGGGCCTTCTGAAAGCAGACCATCCAAATACTAACTAAAGGCAAAGAATAGAACACCTAGTATATATATAAGGAATGGAAGCAGAAGAATAAGAAGGGAGATAAATAAAGAAACATCAGATGGTGTTTACAATAACCTAACAAGAAAGTTAAGTTAGATTGTTAGATAGTAAAGAAGCAACCCTTGAACCTTTGGTAACAACAAATTTAAAGCCAGCAATGGCAATAAGTACATATCTATCAATAATCACCCTAAATGTAAATAGACTGAATGCACCAATCAAAAGACACAGGGTAACAGAATGGATAAAAAAGCAAGACCCATCTATATGCTGATTACAAGAGACTCACCTCAAACCTAAAGATATACACAGAATAAAAGGGAAGGGATGGAAAAAGATATTTCATGCAAACAACAAAGAGAAAAAAGCAGGTATTGCAGTACTTGTATAAGACAAAATAGACTTCAAAACAAAGAAAGTAGCAAGAGATAAAGAAGGACATTACATAATGATAAAGGGGTCAGTCCAACAAGAAGATATAACCATTATAAATAAATATGCACCCAACACAGGAGCGCCAGCATATGTGAAACAAATACTAATAGAATTAAAGGAGGAAATAGACAGCAATGCATTCATTTTAGGGGACTTCAACACACCACTCACTCCAAAGGACAGATCAACCAGACAGAAAATAAGGAAAGACACAGAGGCACTGAACAACACACTAGAACAGATGGACCTAACAGACATCTACAGAACTCTGCACCCAAAAGCAACAGGATACACATTCTTCTAAAGTGCACATGTAACATTTTCCAGAATAGACCACATACTAGGCCACAAAAAGAACCTCAGTAAATTCAAAAATATTGAAATCCTTCCAACCAACTTCTCAGATCACCAAGGTATAAAACTAGAAATAAATTTTAGAAAGAAATCAAAAAGGCTCACAACTACACGGAAACTTAACATTCTCCTAATTAGTCAATGGGTTAACGACCAAATCAAAACAGAAATCAACGAATATATGGAGACTAATGACAACAACAACACAAAGCCATAACTTCTGTGGGACGCAGTAAAGGCAGTTCTAAGAGGAAGGTATATTGCAACCAGGCCTATTTCAAGAAGGAAGAAGATTCCCAAATGAATAGTCTAAAGACACAATTACTGAAATTGGAAAAAGTAGAACAAATGACGCCCAAAGTCACCAGAAGGAGAGACATAATAAAGACAGAGAAGAAGTAAATAAAATTGAGAAGAATAAAACAATAGAAAAAAATCAATGAAACCAAGAGCTGGTTCTTTGAAAAAATAAACAAAATAGATAAACCTCTAGCCAGACTCATTAAGAGAAAAAGAGAATCTACACAAATAAACAGAATCAGAAATGAGAAAGGAAAAATCATGACGGACCCCACAGAAATACAAAGAATTATAAGAGAATATTATGAGACTGACTCAACATGCTAACAAGATGGAAAACATAGAAGAAATGGACAACTTCTTAGAAAAATACAACCTCCCAAGACTGACCAAGCAAAAAACAGAAAAAATAAACAGACCAATCACCAGCAACGAAACTGAATCGGTAATCAAAAACTACCCAAGAACAAAACCCCCAGACCCGTTGGATTCACCTCTGAATTCTAACAGACATAAAGAGAAGAAATAACACCCATTCTCCTTAAAGTTTTCCAAAAAAGAGAAGAGGAGGGAATACTTCCAAACTCATTCTATGAAGCCAGCATCACTCTAATACCAAAACCAGGCAAAGACCTCACCAAAAAAGAAAATTACAGACCATTATCCCTGATGAACGTAGATGCAAAAATACTCAACAAATATTAGCAAATCGAATTCAAAAATACATCAAGAGGATCATACACCATGATCAAGTGGGATTCATTCCAGGGATGCAAGGATGGTACAACATTCGAAAATCCATCAACATCATCTACCACGTCAACAAAAAGAACAAAAACCACATGATCATCTCCATAGATGCTGAAAAAGCATTTGACAAAATTCAGCATCCATGCATGATTAAAACTCTCAACAAAATGGGTATAGACGGCAAGTACCTCAACATCATAAAGGCCATATATGACAAACCCACAGCCAACATCATACTTAATAGCAAAAAGCTGAAAGCTTTTCATCTAAGATTGGGAACAAGACAGGGAAGCCCATTCTCTCCACAGTTATTCAACATAGTACTTGAGGTCCTAGCCATGGTAGTCAGACAAAACAAAGACATACAAGGCATCCAGATTGGTAAAGAAGGAGTCAAATTGTCACTATTTGCAGATGACATGGTACTGTACATAAAAAACCCTAAAGACTCCACTCCAAAACTACTAGGAGTAATATGTGAATTCAGCAAAGTTGCAGGTTACAAAATTAACACCCAGAAATCGGTTGCTTTCCTATACACTAATGATGAACTAACAGAAAGAGAAATCAGAAAAACAATTCCATTCACAATTGCATTAAAAAGAATAAAATACCTAGGAATAAAGCTAACGAAGGAAGTGAAAGATCTGTACTCTGAAAACAACAAGACACTCCTAAGAGAAATTAAAGAGGACACTAACAAATGGAAAGGCATCCCATGCCCTTGGCTAGGAAGAATAAATATTGTCAAAATGGCTATACTACCTCAAGCAATCTACAGAATCAACGCAATCCCTATCAAACTACCAACAGCTTTCTTCAATGAACTGGAAAAAATAATTCTAAAATTCATATGGAACCACAAAAGACCCCGAATAGCCAAATCAATCCTGAGAAGGAGGAATAAAACAGGGGCAACTACGCTCCCCGACTTCAAGCTCTACTACAAAGCCACAATAATCAAGACAATTTGGTATTGGCACAAAAACAGACCCAGAGACCAGTGGAACCGAATAGAAAATCCAAAATTACCCAAACATATACAGTCAATTAATATTTGAAAAAGGAGCCTTGCATATACAATGGAGAGATGACCGCTTCTTCACTAGGTAGTGTTGGAAAAACTGGACAGCTACATGTAAGAGAATGAAACTGGACTACTGTCTAGCCCCACACACAAAGGTAAACTCAAGGTGGATCAAAGACCTGAATGCAAGCCATGAAACCATAAAACTCTTAGAAAAAAACATAGGCAAAAATCTCTTGGACATAAACATGAGCGACTTCTTCATTAACATATCTCCCCAGGCAAGGGATACAAAAAAAAAATGAACAAGTGGGACTATATCAAGCTGAAAATCTTCTGTACAGCAAAGGACACCATCAGTAGAACAAAAAGACACCCTACAGTATGGGAGAATATATTCATAAATGATGTATCTGATAAAGGGTTGACATCCAAAATATATAAAGAACTCACGAACCTTAACAAACAAAAAGCAAATAATCCAATTAAGAAATGGGCAGAGGTCATGAATAGACACTTCTGTAAAGAAGAAATTCAGATGGCCAACAGGCACATGAAAAGATGCTCCACACCGCTAATCATCAGAGAAATGCAGATTAAAACCCAATGATATTATCACCTCACACCAGTCAGAATGGCCACTGTCCAAAAGACAAAAAAATAACAAATGCTGATGGGAATGTAAAGTGGGGCAGCCACTGTGGAAAGCATTATGGAGGTTCCTCAAAAAACTGAAAATAGAAATGCCATTTGACCCAACAATTCCAGATCTGTGAATTGACCCCCCAAAAATGAAATCCCTGATCCAAAAAGACATATGCATTCCTATGTTTACTGCTGCATTATTTACAATAGCCCAGATATGGAAGCAACCTAGGTGTATATCAGTAGATGAATGGATAAGATGTGGTACATATACACAATCGAATATTATTCAGCCATAAAAAAAGAAATCCGGCTAATAAAAAAAGATCTCCAGGAACTTCCGGGAAGATGGCAGTGTGAGCAGGGCGGCAGAAATCTCCTCCCAACACTATATTTATCTACGAAAACACAGAAAATACATCTATTCCTAAAAGAGAGACGAGAATACACAGGAAAGCGCACAGCGTGCAGCTACACCCGAGAAGACTCGGCACCCCAAGAGGCGGTCTTAAAGAGCCGAGCTGACACACGTGGCAACTATCAGTGACCAAATTATACAGCCATGAAAAGACAGAGGAATATGGTTCAGACCAAAATCAACCAGACAACCCCAGAGAGGGAGTCTGAAGGGATTGAAATGCACAGCCTCCCTGAAAAAGAATTTAGAATGAAAGTCATAACCATGCTGATGGACCTACAGAGAAATGTGCAAGAGCTGAGGGAGGAAGTGAGGGAACTGAGGAAAGACAATACAGAAATCAGACAAGCGATCGACGGGCTTAACAGCAGAATGGATGAGATGCAAGAGACTGTTAATGGAATAGAAAACAGAGAACAGGAGTACAGAGCAGCTGAGGCAGAGAGAGATAAAAGGATTTCCAGGAATGAAAGAATATTAAGAGAACTGTGTGACCAATCCAAACGGAACAATATTCGCATTATAGGAGTACCAGAGGAAGAAGAGAGAGAAAAAGGGATAGAAAGTGTCTTTGAAGAAATAATTGCTGAAAACTTTCCCTCGCTGGGGAAGGAAGTAGTCCCGCAGTCCACCGAAGCTCATAGATCTCCCAACACAAGGGACCCAAGGAAGACAACACCAAGGCACATAATAATTAAGATGGCAAAGATCAAAGATAAAGACAGGGTAATAAAGGCAGCTAGAGAGAGAAAAAAGATCACCTACAAAGGAAAACCCATCAGACTATCATCAGACTTCTCAACAGAAACCTTACAGGCCAGAAGAGAATGGCATGATATATTAAACGTAATGAAACAGAATGGCCTCGAACCAAGAATATTGTATCCACCACGATTATCATTTAAACATGATGGAGGGATTAAACAATTTCCAGATAAACGAAAGTTAAGAGAGTTTGTCTCTCACAAACCACCACTACAGGATATCTTAAATGGACTGCTCTAGAGGGAAGCACACCTAAGGCTAAAAAGATGTCACCAGAGGAAAAAAAAAAATCATAGCAAAGAAAGCAGACCATCCAAATACCAACTAAAGGCAAAGAAAAAAACACCTATTATAGAAAGAATGGAGGAGGAGGAATAAGAAGGGAGAGAAAGAAACATCAGACTGTGTTTACAATAACTTAACAAGAAAGTTAAGTTAGATTGTTAGATAGTAAAGAAGCAACCCTTGAACCCTTGGTAACCACGAATCTAAAGCCAGCAATGGCAATAAGTACATACCTATCAATAATCACCCTAAATGTAAATGGACTGAATGCACCAATCAAAAGACACAGAGTAACAGAATGGATAAAAAAGCAAGACCCATCTATATGCTGCCTACAAGAAACTCACCTCAAATCGAAAGATATACACAGACTAAAAGTGAAGGGATGGAAAAAGATATTTCATGCAAACAACAAAGAGAAAAAAGCAGGTGTTGCAGTACTTGTATCAGACAAAATAGACTTCAAAACGAAGAAAGTAGCAAAAGATAAAGAAGGACATTACATAATGATAAAGGGGTCAGTCCAACAAGAAGATATAACCATTATAAATATATATGCACCCAACACAGGAGCGCCAGCATATGTGAGACAAATACTAACAGAATTAAAGGAGGAAATAGACAGCAATGCATTCACCTTAGGAGACTTCAACACACCACTCACACCAGAGGACAGATCAACCAGACAGAAAATAAGTAAAGACACAGAGGCACTGAACAACACACCAGAACAGATGGACCTAACAGACATCTACAGAACTCTACACCCAAAAGCAACAGGATACACATTCTTCTCAAGTGCACATGGAACATTTTCCAGAATAGACCACATACTAGGCCACAAAAAGAACCTCAGTAATTTCAAAAATATTGAAATCCTACCAACCAACTTCTCAGATCACCAAGGTATAAAACTAGAAATAAATTTTAGAAAGAAATCAAAAAGGCTCACAAATACATGGAGACTTAACAACACTCTCCTAATTAATCAATGGTTTAACGACCAAATCAAAACAGAAATCAAAGAATATATGGAGACTAATGACAACAACAACACAAAGCCACAACTTCTGTGCGACGCAGCAAAGGCAGTTCCAAGAGGAAAGTATATTGCAATCCAGGCCTATTTAAAGAAGGAAGAACATTCCCAAATGAATAGTCTAAAGACACAATTACTGAAATTGGAAAAAGAAGAACAAATGAGGCCCAAAGTCACCAGAAGGAGGGACATAATAAAGATTAAAGAAGAAATAAATAAAATTGAGAAGAATAAAACAATAGAAAAAATCAATAAAACCAAGAGTTGGTTCTTTGAAAAAATAAACAAAATAGATAAACCCCTAGCCAGACTTATTAAGAGAAAAAAAGTATCTACACACATAAACACAATCAGAAATGAGAAAGGAAAAATCACGATGGACCCCACAGAAATACAAAGAATCATAAGAGAATATTATGAGAATCTATATGCTAACAAGCTGGAAAACATAGAAGAAATGGACAACTTCTTAGAAAAATACAACCTTCCATACTGACCAAGCAAGAAACAGAAAAACTAAACAGACTAATCACCAGTGACGAAATCGAATTGGTAATCAAAAAACTACCCAAGAACAAAACCCTTGGGCCTGATGGATTCACCTCTGAATTCTACCAGACATATAGAGAAGAAATAACACCGATTCTCCTTAAAGTTTTCCAAAAAATAGAAGAGGAGGGAATACTTCCAAACTCATTCTATGAAGCCAGCATCACTCTAATACCAAAACCAGGCAAAGACCTCACCAAAAAAGAAAATTACAGAGCAATATCCCTGATGAACGTAGATGCAAAAATACTCAACAAAATATTAGCAAACCGAATTTAAAAATACATCAAGAGGATCATACACCATGATCAAGTGGGATTCATCCCAGGGATGCAAGGATGGTACAACATTCAAAATCCATCAACATCATCCACCACATCAACAAAAAGAAGAACAAAAACCACATGATCATCTCCATAGATGCTGAAAAAGCATTGACAAAATTCAGCATCCATTCATGATTAAAACTCTCAACAAAATGGGTATAGAGGGCAAGTACCTCAACATCATAAAGGCTATATAAGACAAACCCACAGCTAACATCATACTTAATGGCGAGACGCTGAAAGCTTTTCATCTAAGATCGGGAACAAGACAAGGATGCCCACTCTCTCCACTGTTATTCAATATAGTACTGGAGGTCCTAGCCACAGCAATCAGGCAAAACAAAGACATACAAGGCATCCAGATTGGTAAAGAAGAAGTCAAATTGTCACTATTTGCAGATGACATGATACTGTACATAAAAAACCCTAAAGATTCCATTCCAAAACTACTAGAACTAATATCTGAATTCAGGAAAGTCGCAGGATACAAAATTAACACACAGAAATCTGTTGCTTTCCTATACACTAATGATGAACTAACAGAAAGAGAAATCAGAAAAACAATTCCATTCACAGTTACATCAAAAAAATAAAATACCTAGGAATAAACCTAACGAAGGAAGTGAAAGACCTGTACTCTGAAAACTACAAGACACTCCTAAGAGAAATTATAGAGGACACTAACAAATGGAAATGCATCCCATGCTCTTGGCTAGGAAGAACAATATTGTCAAAATGGCTATACTACCTAAAGCAATCTACAGATTCAATGCAATCCCTATCAAACTACCAACAGCTTTCTTCAATGAACTGGAACAAATAATTCTAAAATTCATATGGAACCACAGAAGACCCCGAATAGTCAAAGCAATCCTGAGAAGGAGGAATAAAACAGGGGGAATTACACTCCCTGACTTCAAGCTCTACTACAAAGCCACAGTAATCAAGACAATTTGGTATTGGCACAAAAACAGTCCCACAGACCAGTG